>PVIY010045622.1:0-18967 GCA_004026745.1 Myrmecophaga tridactyla | reverse complement strand
AAAAATACATAATCATCTAGATGCTGGAAAAGCATTTGACAAATTTCAGTGTCCTTTTCTGATAAAAACACTTTGAAAGGTAGGAATCGAGGGAAATTTCCTCAGTATGATAAAGGGCACATATGAAAGACCCATAGCCAGCATTGCATTCAAAGGAGAGAAACTGAAAGCCTTCTTCTGGAGATCAGGAATGACACAAGGATGCCCTCTGTCACTACTATTATTCAACATTGTACTAGACGTTCTAGCTAGAGCAATCAGGTAAGAAAAATGAATAAAAGGTATCCGAATTGAAAAGGAAGAAGTAAAACTTTCATCATTTGCAGATGACATGGTACTATATGTGAGAAATCCTGAGAAACATGACAAAATTTCTTGAGCTAATAAACAAATTCAGAAAAGTGGTGGGATTCAAGAACAAGTCTTGTTCTGTTTTTATTTCTTCTCTGAATAGATGCAAATGTTCCAAGAAATGATCATGATGATGAATATGCAACTATGCGATGATATTGTGAATTACTGATTATATATGTAGAACGGAATGATCAAAATAGGAATGTTTGCATTTGTTTGGTGTTTTTTTGGTATTTAAAAAAATAAAATAAAAAAATTATTTAAAAAAACCCTCAGAGTTGGAGTTCTGCAGCTCTGAAAGTCAGCATTGCCACATACAACAATTGTTAAAGAAATTGAAAGGAGATCAGGCTTCAATTAGAGATAAGAACAAGCCAATTGGTTGGGACTCAGGCAAATCAATACAGAGGTAAGCATGACATTGTCGATATTTTAGAACTTCACCTACTGTATGAGATCAAAGGAAGACAGATTTAGGTTGTCCGAAACCTAAACTTTCTGTAGTACATAATCTAACTCAATCTGCCTGTATTGCTCATATAAACAATCTAAACACATGGAGCCCAGAATGGGAATGAGGGCTTGTAATTCTGTACAGCTTAATCTAATACCTGGATACATCCCAAAGTATGTTGAGTAGATAATTAAAAAGTATTGGCAAAGTCCCTTAAAGGACTGGAGAAAAAATATGGAACTATTAAGCTTTACCACTGGGGAAATCCCCGAAAATGTCTCAAATATCAGGGACCCCCAAGTCAATAGGCCAAACCCTTGATCTTGAGGCTTGCTTTGTGAAGCCTATTTATGTAGCAGAGAAGCTAAGTCTACCTATTGTTATGCCTAAGAAGTACTTCCAGAAAATCTCTTTTGTTGCTCAGATGTGGATTCTCTCTCTCTCTCTAAGTCCAACTCTGCTAGTAAAATTATTACCCTCCCCCCTACATGTGACATGACATCCAGCGTAAAAGTCTCCCTGGCAATGTGGGGGTCATGTGGGACATGACTCCTAGGGATAAGCCTGGCCCTGGCACCATGGGATAAACAATGTCTTCCTGATCAAAAGGAGGAAAAGAAATGTAATAAAATAAGGTAGCAGTGACTAAGAGAGTTCAAATAGAGTGGAGAGGCTATTCTAGAGGTTACTCTTGTGCTAGTTTCAACTAGATAATGCGAATTACCAGGGTTTGCCAAACTCCAACCAAAACCATTCTGGTCAATCAAGCCTAAAGAACACTTAGGCTTTATCTGAGATTCCATAAAAGTTTTAACATACTAAGATTACTTTTCAGAAACCAACAACTTCCAGATGGGTTCCTAGGCCAGATAAGTCCTGAAACGCAGAGGGGGCAGCCTCTCCAAGAATATCAACTAGTTCTATTCCCTTAACCCGTATTATCAACACCTCTTTCCAACAAGAGAAAGTTAGAATGGGCACAGCCCAGATACCCCTAAAGGTTGGGGGAAGGATCAAAGGAGAAGGAGGAGTTATAATAGAGAAAATAAGACTTAACATATGAGAAGACAGCTGAATTATTAAATTGATATTTCTTCCCATCTTCAGTATCTTGGAGCAGCTAGAAGGAAAAACCTAAAATTGTGTAACTATAACCCATACCAAATCTAAAATCTGTTCTATAACTACTTGCTACAATGTACTTTGAAATTTATTGCTTTTTTGTATATATGCTATATTTCATAATTAAAAATGTTTTTTAAAAAACAAAAAATAAAATAGGAAATTCCATTTTGTCTTTCAAAGATTAAAAAGTTAATACATCTCCTTCAGATTGCTCACCCAAATCAATAATTCGTAAGTGGATGGCTGTGTCACTGAAAGGCAGTCAGGAAGAGACTTGAATTTCAAAGCAAGTGTTTTACACAACTGGTGGAATTTTTCATTACCAAAGTCAAGGATTTCATTTCTAAAATTTCTTCCATAAAGTACTCCCACTGAATGTATACAGATATTGAGAGCATGGTTTTTACTAAATCTACATTAGGTATCCAGCTAGAAAACATGGAGGAACAATCCTAGAATATATGAGCGACAGCAATTTCAGAAAAGGAGAATACAGCTTGAGATATGGCTGTTACGGTAATCTTAGGATTCCTGAATGAAACTAATATGGTAAATTCATAGTATTTTTTCCGTAGTAAGTTACAGGAGCAACATGATAATATTAACATTCTCACACAGATTATAAATTCACTAGAAACAAATCATATGCATATTAGTTATTTGTTTTAATGAATTAAAAAATATTTATCAAATTAACATCAAATACTTAAAATGTCTAACAGCCCAACCATTCACCTTCTATACCAAATGGAGGAAATGGAATATTAAAAAAAAAAAAACATAAAATGATATATCTCTATTCTATTTGATGAAGCATATTTAATCAAAGAATATTCTAGTTCAAGTAATTTGATCATTTAAAATAATAGCTTTTTAACTAATTGGACTTAAAATTACCAGTGTATTGGTATGATTTCTGCTGCACAAGTCTGGTATCTAATCCCATGGAATTCTATTTATGTGCAAGGGATTTGGATAATATATTCAAAGTAATTAGTTTCTAGGGGAAATATTATGAAAGAAAGCAGGACTTAAAAAAAAATACTGAAAATCAAATACAATTGTTACTTACAATTAGCTGTTTCAATCCAACAAAAGACTGCTCTACTGAATTGGCCTTTAAAACTTGTCTTTTTGCTGCAGCTTGTTCACCCAGGAAGCGAAGCATTAAGTCTTTAACTGCATCTCCCTTGAAAGAATATATAAAAAATATGTCAAGACAATAAAATGTTAATTAAACTCAGTAACCAGAACCCATAACCAGCCCAAATCACTTTTTATCCATTGGTTTATGGAGGACAAAAAGTGGTTATAGTATAGTAAAACTTCAATTAACCAGAAGCAAAATTACCATAATTATGAATAAAATGTATATTTTTAAAATTGCTCTTCATTTTGAAGAGGAAATGGTAAATAATCACTACCAAGCTTAAAGTAAGAAGGCAAAACTAAGCTAGTAGAATGGCTTCTGGTGGCCTTATGGGGGATTCCATGAGTTTGAAGTGATATATAGCCAGGACAAAAGAACATTAAAAGCAGAATTTGAAGTCAGTTACTTTAAAGGTTAAGATATAGAAAAGCAAAGAGGAGGAGAAAGGGGTGCTATTGTAAGGTTAAGGGAAAGAAGAGATGAACGAATGACCTGGAATGTTCAGGGAAAACTCTCTTAAACTGGTGTGAAACATGAGAATATTCCAAAGAAAGAAACCCAGGCTTTTAGCATTTATAAGCTAATATAATTCTCCTGGGCCTATGGAGAAAGGTAAAACAAGCCAAAGCTGGAAGTTACCAATTTTAATGACATATGAGAACAGGTTCTCATCATGCTAATGCACTAAGAAAGCTGTAAAGATCTGCAAGTTTATGTGCTATGCTGGTAACCATACCACAAGGCTGTAGGAAGAATCCTAGAAATAAGGGAAGTGCTCTGTAGATGTAATGCATGCAGGTGTATCGGCATGAAAAACATCTCTTTAAGGTACAGAGCCCACTGCTCCATGGCTGACCTGTCCAGGAGACGTGGCAATGCAGAGGCAACACAGCATTTTCACAAAGGTGTTCACATACCAAGAGGAATTTGCCAGAGTGGCGGGAGGACAAATAGCTGTGACATGAAGGGAGCTCTGAAACAGCTATCTCCCTTTCTTACCACTGCTAGGAAGGGTGTGGGGGTTGGGTAGCTGCTCTGAGGTTCCTGAAATGCATGGTGACAGGGCTCAGAGGCAGCCCAGTGTCAGCCTGCCCTTCCTATGACATGCGGCTCTAAGCTTCCAGCATGTCATACAGGGCATACAGGGCACTGCACAAGAATATCCTTGGGGGCTGCTGACAAAGAAATAAAAGCACAAAAGGGAGGTCTCTAGAATTCCCTAGTGAGCCTCACAGAGAAACAAAAACTAGGACAACCTCTAGAGGGGATGGACAAGGCTGAAATCTTTCCATCAAAGCCTGCCTTTGAATCACAGGGAAGCTAATGCAATTACCGTAGGTGGACAACAGGAGAGCAAATGGTGATCAAGGATGAAGAGAAAATTTCAAAATGTTTCCTACATAGACTTCACAGTTGTCCCAGTTCCCTTCCTATTGTTTTCCTATTCCTGTTATATGTGTGGGTGTGTGGAGCATAGAAGTAGCTCCACTTAAAAGCAAGGTTATTCAATCTTTTGCTATCCTCCAAAATGGTGATACTAAAACAAACAAACAAAAAGAATAATATACAGACTATGTTAGCAAGAGATGCAGAAAAGCTGCTGAAATTGTCTCTCCTTTTATGCTGACACTCTTCTATCGAGAAAAAGAAACTGACAGTCTGTGTCAGAGAGATTCTGGTGGCTCTAGGTGGTATATCTATTTCCTCCCCTGGGTGCAAAGCCTGTTTAAAGAGGCTAAACTACAAATCATCTCATACCAGGAAAAAGATCTATAAGCAGCAATTTTATAATTTTTGCTTTTAGAGAGCAAGGTGAAATACTTCGAATGCCAGAGCCACAAAAAGAGATTAACTGATCTATGAGGGATAATTAAAGGGCAAAGTAAAAAAAGCTCAGACATATGGCTCCATAAAGCTTTGCAAGAATGCAACCTGTATTAGACAAAGAGCATTATCTTTAGCCAGAGGAACAAGGTAGGCAAAGAGCAAAATCAAATCTTAATGCTGGTGAGGGAAGACCAATTTAATTCCTCCATTCCTGTGCCATTCTTAATTAGGCCACACTGCAAAAAATCTTTTGTTCTTAAAATTCCCTAGTAATCAATATTTTAGTTACCTCAGGAAGTTCCTGACATATAAGCACATACATCATTAACAAATATTCTACTTATGAAAGCTGAAAGATATGACAAACATCATATCGCAAACTATCGCAATGTGACTAAGCTGAAGGTAATTAATGGCACTGTGGGATCACAATATCATTTATTCTCTCTGTCAGTTGTGACTGGAGTAAAGGGAGTAGGCTTTTTATTTTTTTCCTAGTCCAGATCTTAAATACTTTATTGCCTGTGATGAAAAAGAGTCAGGATATTCAGATTACCAAGCAAATTCCAATTAGAAAAAAACTTTTCCTAATTTTCCCTCTAACCAAACCCCCAAAAACCACCACTTGAGAATAAACCAGAAGAGCATTTTATTCCAGTAAAAGCAATTTGGTTTTCATGCACCAAGGAAATCTACAGAAAGAGATAGTTTCGGTACTCTTCTCTGTCTTTTTCTTTAAATAGCACATATTGATTATCTTAACAGTTACCCTGTGTTAGGACTCTGGGCATGGGATAAGTGGGTCTTCAGAACCTCTTAAAGTTACAACTGAGGTGTCGACAAGGGCTGAGGCTTCATTTGAGTTTCTGAGCTCACATGGTTTCTGGCAGAATTCAGTTCCTTGAGACTGCATGTGCTGGTTTGAAAGGAAGTATGCCCCCTAAGAAAAGCCATGTTTTAATATAAATCCCATTTCATAAAGGTGGAATAATATCTATTCAATACTGTATGTTTGAAACTGTGATTGGATCATCTCCCTGGTTGATGTGATTTAGTCAAGAACGGTTGTTAAACTGAATTAGGGGACGACATGTCTCCACCCATTTGGGTGCCTTGATTAGTTTCTGAAGTCCTATAAAAGAGGAAATATTTTGGAGAATGAGAGATTCAGAGAGAGCAGAGAATGCTGCAGCACCACGAAGCAGAGAGTCCATTGGAGATGAAGAAAGAAAACGCCTTCCGGGGGAGCTTCATGAAACCAGAAGCCAGGAGAGTAAGCTAGCAGATGACGCCGTATTCGCCATGTGCTCCTCCAGCCAAGAGAGAAGCCCTTACTGTGTTCGCCATGTGCCTTCTCATTTGAGAGAGAAACCCTGAACTTCATCGGCCTTCTTGAACCAAGGTATCTTTCCCTGGATGTCTTTGATTGGACATTTCTATAGACTTGTTTTAATTGGGGCATTTTCTCAGCCTTAGAACTGTAAACTAGCAACTCATTAAATTCCCCTTGTTAAAAGCCATTCCATTTCTGGTATATTGCATTCTGGCAACTAGCAAACTAGAACAGTGCAGGACCAGGTTCAGTTTCTTGATGGGTATTGGCTGTCCTTAACTCCTAGCCATGTGCACTTCCTAACATGTCCACCCACTTCAGCAAAGTCAGCAAGAGGGTTCTCAGTAAGTTAGGAGCTACATTTGTTTTAACCTCATCATATGCATGGCCTTCAACTTGTTTTGTTTTGTTTTTTAAACTTTTTTCTTATTGTTTAATATAACATATATGGAAAGCAAAGAAAGAAAAAAGCAATAGTTTTCAAAGCAGTCTTCAACAAGCAGTTACAGGACAGATCCTGGAGTTTGTCATGGGCTACCACATAATCATCTCAGATTTTTCCTTCTAGCTCTCCAGAACATTGAGGCTGGAAGGAATATATATATTTTTAATTACTTTTTTTGTGTGTGTGAAAATACCTATATTAAAAAAAAAACAATAAATTTCAAAGCACATCGCAACAATTAGTTGTAGAACAGATTTCAGAGTTTAATATGGGTTACAACTGCACAATTTTAGGTTTTTACTTCTAACTGCTGTAAGATATTGGAGATTAAAAGAAATATCAATATAACAATTCAGCAGTCATACTCGTTTGTTAAACCCTATCTTCTCTGTGTAGCACCACCATCACTTTTGATCTTTCTCCCACTCTTCAGGGGTATTTGGGCTATGCCCATTTTAACATTTTTCGTGCTGGAAGGGCTGTCAATAATAAGGGATAGAAAGATGGAACTAGCTGATATTCTGGAGAGGCTGGGCCCTTTAGGTTTCAGGACTTATATGGTCCAGGGACCCATCTGGAGGTTGTAGGTTTCTGGAAAGTTACTCTAGTGCATGGAACCTTTGTAGAATCTTATATATTGCTGTAGGTGTTCTTTAGGGTTGGTTGGAATGGTTTTGGTTGGGGTTTGGCAAGTTATGATAGGTCGCAATGTCTAACTGAAGTGTGTGTAAGAGTGACCTACAAAGTAGCTTCTCAACTCTATTTGAACTCTCTCTGCCACTGACACCTTATTTGTTATAATTCTTTTCCCCCTTTTCGTCAGGATGGCGTTGTTGATCCCACAGTGCCATGGTCTCAGTGCTCTTCTTTTGAAGAATTTATTCTACACCTATAGTATGCAGTATGGCATTTTAAAACACTGACATATAATTCCTTAATAAGATAAAGCAAAAACAAAATTGTTTATCTTATTAGAAACAAGATATAGCATCACTTTATAGTCTTCAAACATTATTGCACTTTAACTTTCATAATTTCACAATATCTATATTCATGAACGATCTGTAGACAACTATTATTTAACAAAGAACACTTAGACATGACTGTCCTAAATTGTTTATTAGGTATTAATTTTACAAACATTACTTATATTAGCGGTAAGGGTGGAGCTGGAGAGTATTGAGCCTTCTCCAAGTTGTATGGCGAGAACTACCAATAGTGTGGTAGAACTTGTAGTCCTTTCTTAGGCCATGGTTCTTGTGGGCTGCAGATATCAGCCCATGCATCTATCTGTGCTTGTGGACTGGCTTGGTGATTTACTGGTGTCAGGATTTCTTCTGATGACTTTATGGAATGGATCAATGAGGATAACCTCAAAGAATTTGTATATGGAATGTTCACCAACCCACTAAGAATTCAGGACTTTCAGTTCCCCACAGTGGCATCCAGCTCACTCCTCAGCAGCAGATAGTAGGCTTCTAAGCAAACTTCAACTGGTTAACACCATGATGGACAGGCTTCCTGTAGGTTGCACCCTTAGGAACCACGCATTTGTGGCCACGACAGCACACTCGAATCCTATAGATGACATAACCTTGCTTGGCTTTATATCCCAGTCTACGTGCTTTATTGGGTCGGGTGGGATGTGGGGCGCTGAAGAGTGCAGAGAGCTGGTGGTACTGCCAGCAGCGGACCCTCAGAAGAAAGTGCATCACATCAGACTGCTTCTTCCTCCAAAGCTCCTGTATGTACTTATAAGCACCCATCTTGGCTTACCTGATGGCTTCCACCAGGTGGAAAGGTGCCCTAGGGTTTTTTTTTTTTTTTTTTTGCATGGGCAGGCTCCGGGAATCAAACCCGGGTCTCCAGCATGGCAAGCAAAAATTCTGTCACTGAGCCACTGTTGCACTGCCCTCCCCAGGGATTTTTTAATAGCTGTGTTGTTGATGGTTTCCAGGGAGTTGCACCTGGGATCTGCCTAGAACTCAATGGATTCTTTCAAATCAGCAAAACCTCAACTGAGAGCCTACTTTATTTAAGGCAATGTCAGTTTTTAATGTGGGGGAAGATTAATGTGGACAAATCAGGGACTCAGTCTATGGCAATGGGGAATGACACTCTGGGTCAGATGCATTTATGGAAATGCATGTTTGATTCTCACAGCTATCAGAAGGTTACAGGCCTGCTCTCCCTCCTGCAATGTTGAAATGGTCCCAGCAATCCCGTCTTGATTTTAATGGCCAAAGACAAAACAGAACTCAAAGTGGCTGATTCAAAGTGTACAGGCCTTACTGTCTGAGAAACCCAAAGATACGAGTTGCCATGAGGCAGTTCGACTGGAAAAAAAAAAAAAAACACAGCAGTATTTGCAACTGACCCAGAATATGTTGAGCTTCTGCCAAAGTTCCAAAGCCTGAAGAAATGTGGCTGCTTATTCTGAAAGCTTTCTATCTTCTACAGCCAGTATTTGCTTTCTCTCTGGGAAAATGAAACCACCTGATCAAACAAACCTACAAGCAAAACAAAACAAAACAAAGCAAAACAAAAATCCCCCAAACCTGAGGATACAGAGAAACTGGAACTCTAATAACATTTCTGGTGGGAATGTAAGAAAATTGGCTGCTTTGGAAAACAGTTTGGCATTTCCTGAAATTGTTAACTATGGAGTTACTATATGACTCAGCAATTCTAATCCTAAGTATATACCCGAGAGAAATAAAAACATGCAAAAACAATGTGAATGTTCACAGCAGCATTATTAAAGGCCAAAAAGTGAAAAACAACCAAAATGTTCATCAATTTGATGAATGAATACATAAACTGCTGTATATCCATACAATAGGAAATTATTTGGTAGTAAAAAGGAAAGAAGTACTGAGTCATGCTATAACATGGATGGAACTTGAAAACAGTATGCTAAATGAAAGAAACCAGTCACAAAAAACCATATATGAGCCCATTTATATAAAATATCCAGAAAAGGCTAATCTATTGAGACAAATAGTGGATTAGTAGTTAGTAAAACGGGAAGTTGGGGGGATTAGAGAGTAACTGCTAATGGGTATGGGTTATTGCCGGGGGGTGATGAAAATGCTTTAAAATTGACTGTGATGATGGTTGCACAACTCTGTGGATATACAAAAAGTCACATATTTCAATTTAATTAAGCATTCTTTAATTTAGGAACTTAAGAAAAGGCAAAGAGATCCATTTGTATGTGAGATGAACAAAAGAGGAGGTAGTAACTTCTGTTTCTATTAGAGAGTAAGGACTGGATTTACTTCCTGATGTAGAGAACTAGACACTGGACAATATAAATGAAACAGTGATTCCAGACACAACAAAGGACTATGATCCCTGGGAGAAGGGAAAAAATGAGTTTAGCCTTTGAACTCAAAAGTACTTTCGGGACCACAGTGAGCAGAGCATGGTGAGCTCATTGTGTTGAGGAGACAGTTTGGAGTTTGAGGAGGCTGGTGTGGCTGAATTTGCAGGCCAGAAAACTTGATGGGAGAGAATTATGTAGAGAAAGAGCTCCAAAAATCTGCATAGGAATTCCCTGGATTCTGTTGTTGAATACAAAGCTGCATGAGTATTGAAACTGGACTGTAATGTCAGGGTAGGTATGTATCGAGGAATTCCTGAGTTCACACAGAGATGAAAGATATTCATTGTTTGGGCCACCCAGCATGAAACACTCAGGGAATTCAGTATAGACTACCAGAAAGGTCACTGCAAGAGTAAAAGCTAGTTTAAACTCACACTAAAATGCTTAAAAACGGGCGGGCCACGGTGGCTCAGCAGGCAAGAATGCTCACCTGCCATGCCAGAGGACCCGGGTTCGATTCCTGATGCCTGTCCATGTTAACAAAAAAAAAAAAAAAAAAAGCTTAAAAACAAGCCTCTAAATGAAAATAAGCAACTGCTTGCCAAAAAAAAAGTGCAGCTCTTTTTGAAGGAAGCCAAAAAAATCCAGACATTCAACAACATAAAATCCACAATCTCCAACATCTATTAAAAATTGCTAGATATTTTAAGAGCCAGGCAAATGTGACCCATAACCAAGAGAAAGATTAAATAACAGATATAGACAAAATCTCATTAAAATCAGTTATGCGTGTGGTTTGTCCTGGGGCAAAATTCTATGTCTGAAGGACTTGTGAAATCTAGAAAACAAGTTATTTGCTTCCAAAATACAATGGTGGTAGGCATAGAAGAAATTTTCTGACTCCAGAAGGGAGAAATTGGGAGGAAAACAGGGGTCATGGGTCTCAGACAAGTCTGAAACTCAGCAATGGAAACTCCATTAGATTTCAAGATCTGAGGAAATCTTTTTGGCCTAGACTTCTGCTTCTATGATGCTGCCCTTGAAGTCATTAATCTTCAATTTGTCCCCTCTGTGTTCCTGTCAGTCCAGCATAGCAGCAGGTCTGCTCATACAAATTTTGCAGAACCTCTTTTTGGCTTTGTGTGCAGTTCAATGGGATCCAAACCATCAGACAAAAGGACTTTCCACAGCCTTTCCTGGATAACTGCATTTTCAGTCCTGACTTTTTCCGACGTCTAACTGGATATATATTAAGCCACACAGTCTTTGGCAAAGGGTTGCTCAGTTAAATCTTTATATGGAACCCTGTTTACTACGGACTCACTTCCCGGAAGCTCAGGGAGGTTCCTGATAGAGCCGCATCTGGCCCTAGTCTCAGAGCACACTGTTTGGTAGGCTGAGAATTTCCAAAGTCATCAATTTGTTTCTTTTTTAGTTAAGAGTTTAATTCTCAGCTTATCCCTTTTTCTTGCATTTTATCATAACCTGCAAGGAGAAAGCAGGCTGCACCTTCCACATTTAGCTTAGAAATCTCCTCAGCTAAATAACCAAGTTCATCATTTGCAAATTATGCCTTCCATCTGACATCAGAACACAAGTTTGCCAAGTTCTCTGCCCATTTGTAACAAGGATCACTTTCTTTACAGTTTTCAATAAAACACTCATTACTTCCTTCTAAGGTCTCACTGGAAGTATAGTTAATGTCCACTTTCTAATGACGGTCTCTTCAAAGCCATTTGGATATTTCTATTAAATACCTCACAATTCTTCCATCCTTTACTCATTACCCCATTCCAAAGCTGTTTCCACATTTTTAGGTACTTGTAATAGCAGCACTCCACTCCTAGTACTGAAAACTGTTTTAGTTTCCAGGAAGCTAAGAAAAATATCTTACAATGGGTTGGTTTAACAACAGAAATCTATTGGCTCATGGTTTCAGAGACTAAAAGGCTTGCTTCTTCCAAGGTGAAGAACATTCTGGAAGGCTTGCTATCTTTGGGATTTCTTGGCATTCCTGTCACATTGGCAAAGTTCTCTCTTTTCTCTTCCAGCTCCTCTGTGGGGCTTTTTCTTCACAAAGCCTCTGGTAATAGGATTGAGGCCTAACTTCATTCAGTTGGGCCACACCTTACCTAAAAATAACATCTTCAAAGAGTCTAATTTAAAATGGGTTCACATCCACATGAATAGATTAAGCACATGTTTTTTTCTATGGTACATACTTGAACCTATCACAGCAACTAATTACAAAGCTCCAAAATATATGATTTGAGAACTAACAGAACTGAAGTTAGAAAAAAAATCCACAGTTACAGCGGGAGCTGTCAATAGTTCTTGCTCAGTAATTCACTCATAGGTCAAGCAGAAAAACAGTAAAGATGTAACAGACAAACTACATAATCAACCAGTGTGATTTAACAGATATTTTTAAAAATAATTTCACCCAGGAGCAGTAGAACATATATTTCTCTCAAATACACATAGGACATTCACTAAGGCAGATGAGATGATGGTTGTGGTAGATAGAATAATTGTCTTCCAAAGAGGTTCATGTCCTTATCCCTAGAACCTGTGAATATGCTACCTTTTATCACAAAAGGGACTTTGCAGATGTATTAATGTTAAGGACCTTAAGATAGGAAGATCATCCTGGATTATGAGATTTAGCCCATTGTAATCACTAGACTCCTTATAAGTTAAAGAGGATATTCAAGTAGGAGATGTGACAACTGAAGCAGAGGTTGGAGTGATGTGATGAAAGGGGACAATCAAAGGAATGCAAGCAGCCTCTAGAAACCAGACAAGGGAAGGAAACGGATTCCTACAGTGTTTCCCAAGTTTCTAGAAAGGAATGCAGCTCTGCCAACACCTTGATTTTAGCTGAAGGGGAACCATTTTGCACTTCTGACCTCCAGAACTTAAGATAACAAATATGTTGTTTTAAGTGACTAAGTTTGTGGTAATATGTTATAGCAGCATAGGAAACGAACAAAATGGATATAGAATAAGTCTCAATAAATTTAAAAAGATGAAGTCATACAGAGTATATTTTCTGACTACAATGGAGTTACATTAGAAATCAACATCAGAAAGATATTTGGAAGATCCTTAAATATTTGGAAATTAACCAACATACTTTAAAATAACCTACAGGTCAGAGATAAAGTCATAAAAAAGTGATAAAATAAAAATGAAAACACAATGTATAAAAATTTGTGGTCAGGCAACTACAGCAGTGACTAGAGGGGAATTTATCTAAATATTTATATCATAAAAGAAAGGTCTCAAATCAATTATCTAAACACTCCTCTACAGAAGCTAGAAAAAAGAACAAATTAAACCCAAAGTAAGTAGAAAAAGGGAATTAAGAGTGGAAATCAATAGCATAGAAAGTGGTCAAATAACAGAAAAAAGTGAAAACAAAAGTTCTTTCCTTCAAATGATAAAAGGAGAACTGATAAACCTCTAATGTTTTAGTTTACCAGGGCTGTGATAACAAATATCACTGAATCGGCTGGCTTAAATAACAGGAATTTATTGTCTCGCAGTTTTGGAAGCTAGAATACCAACATCAAGGTATTGCCCATCCATGCCTCCTCCCTACATCTATAGCGTTCTGGTACTGGCTTGCTGATGATCCTTAAAGTTACCTGGCTTGTAGATGCACCCTGCCTGTCACATGGCAATCTCTCCCTTCTTCTCTGGCAGTTTTCTCTTTCATGTCCAATTTACTTTGCTTATAAGGACTTAAGCCATATTGGATGAAGGTCTTCCTCCAGTCAACTGGGCCACACCTTAATAATAACATCTTTAAAGGTCCTAATTAAAATGAATTCACATCCACAGTACTGGGGATTAGGACTTAAACATGTCTTTTGTGGGAGGCATGATTCAATTTCCAATATCTAGCTGGAATCATAAAAAAAAAAGAGAGAATGAGAAAAAAAGTAAAGAAAATGAGAGATGATACAAATGACCAATATCAGAAATGCAAGAAGGGACATTAATATAGACTCTACAGATATTAAAAGGATGATAAGAGCATACTGTGACCCCAAAATTATGCCAATAAATTTAATTACTTAGATGAAACGATAAATTTCTTTTTTTAAATGATAAATTTCTTGAAACACAATTTTTCAAAATTAACTCAAAAAGAAACGGAAAACCTGAATAGCTCTATTCAGTTTTACAACCTTGACACTATTGATTTGACATTTTATGCTAAATAATTCTTTATTGTAGGGGCTGCCTTGTATACTGCAGCTCAGGTCTCTACCCATTAGATGCCAACAGCAATCCACCAGTTGTGACAACCAAAATTATCTCCACACACTAGGGACCAAAGAGCAAAACTGTCCCTGATTTAGAGCTAGTGCTCTATATCTATTAAGAAAATTGAACTTGTAATTAAAAACCTTACCACCACAGGGGGATGCGAGGTAGTTCAGCGGCAGAATTCTCATCTGCCATTCAGGAGACCTGGGTTTGATTCCCGGCCCATGCACTTCCGAAAAACCAAACAAACAAACAGAAAATTCAACAAATGGTGCTGCCATAAGGGGATACTCATACGGAAAAAGAGTGAAATGTGACCCCTGCCATACAGCATACAAAGGAAAAAACAACAACAACAAAACCTTAGCACCAAAGAACCCAAAACAGAATAAAAAATAATACAACTCTATGCCCATATGACTCAATTAGTGATTAATACATCATATATTTAAGGAAGCAACAATACTGAACTCTGTCAGAAAACAGAGCTAGAGGGACTACTTCTGTATAGAAAAGAGTTAAAACAGGCCTAAGACTGCTATTTTTAGAAGGTCTGCTACCAAGGTTGGTCCTTGGCTGACATCTGGGAACTTGGATTTTGGGAGGGTTCCCATCATTTCCTGATAGGAATGGCTCACTGTGTCTAAACTGTTTGTACATATAATATGGTTTATGCTGAATATCTGCTTTCCTTCTGGGAGTATGACATTTTAGTAGGCAGAGGATGCCTGCTTTACCAGCCACTAATAAAAATTTTGGGCAGTGAGTTTCTAATGAGCTTCCCTGGTAGACAACACTTAACATGTGTTGTCACAACTTTCTGCTCGAAGAATTAAATGCATCCTATGCAATTCCACTCAAGAAGAACTCTTGGATGCTTCTGTGTGGTTTCCTCCAGACTTCACCTCATGAAAAGTCACTTCACTTTTCTATTTGCTCATTTTGCTTTGTATAATTTTGCTATAAAAAACAATAACGATGAATATAATTACACGAGTCGTGTGAGTCCACTCAGTGAATCACTGAACCTAAGGGTGATCTTGGGGAATCCTGACACAACTTCCAAACTCATTTTGTGAGGCTGGAATTATCTACTACCAAGTTCAGATAAAAATATTAAAAGTAGACAACAAACCAGTATCCCTCAGGATCAGAGATGCAAAAAAAACCACCCCTTATTATAATATCAGAAAGTTAAATCTAGCAATATATAAAAAGGTTAATACACCATGCTCAAGTGAATTTTTTATCAGGAATGCAAGATTGATTTACCATTTGATAATTAATCTTACATGATCATCTCAATTAATGCAGGCAAATATTTGCTCAATACCCATTCATGATAAATATTTTAAGAAAACTAGGAACAGAAGAAATATCCTTAATCTGACAACAGTCATCACAAAAATCCTACAGCTTTCATATGTAATGGTGAAAGACTGAATAGTTTCCTCTTTAAGATCAGAACAAGAAAAAGATGTCTACTCTCTTTGCTTTTGTTCAACATTATAATGGAGGCCCTGGCTACTGGAAGACAATTTTTCATGTGTCTCTTGTGTTCTCACGTCATGTGAGAAACTAACTGATTTTGTTCTGGACTATCTTTTCAAGGATTCTTAATAATGAACAACCTTGAAAAATGGAGATAGTGACTTCCACTGGAGCAAAAGGCAGGCAGGCATACTGCTTATTATAAAAGACTCGGGTTCCCTATGATCAGGGTTCCTTGCCTATAATGTCTGTATATGTAGAAATTCATTTGGGCTCATTTATGTTGTCCCTGTGGGACCTGGGGGCAAGGGGAACTGACAAAAATATGCCAGTGCTCATGGAGTGGCCTGTCCTGTGATTAACAAGTTATCTGTCTCTGACTCAGAAATCTTATATCTTCTGTGAGCATCCATGAAAACTGTGGCAGACTAACCTGACAGTTTGTATGTACTGTAAAAGTCTCAGGCTCCTCACTGTTTTAGAAACTAGCCAGCGCAACAAGGCAAGACAAAGAAACTAAAAGCTAGCCAGTTTGAAAAAAAAAAAAGATACAGAGCAGCCTTTATTTAAAGACATGATTCTTTATGTAGAAAATATTAAGGAATCTACAAAACAAACAAACAAACAGACACCAAAAAACTACTTGAACTAATACATGGATGCAATAAGGTTGTACAAAGTCAATATACAAAAATCAATTGTATTTCTTTATACTAGTGATGAACAACTGGAAAATGAAATTTAAAAAAATCACACCATTTACAAAAAACCTATGACATATCTTGGAAATAGGTTTAACAAAATATATATAAAAACCTAAACACTAAAAACTATAAAATTATGCTGAAAGAAATTAAAGAAAACCTAAAGAGAGAATCAGGCTACATTCTTAGATCTATGTTCATGGATGAGAAAATGCCAATTCTCCTAAATTTATCTATAGATGCAATGCAACTCCAGTAACAATCTAAGAAGGCTTTTTTCTTTTAGTAGACATTAAAAAACTGATTCTAAAATGTATACGGCAATACAAAGGGTTGAGAATAGCCAAAAGGTTTTTGGAAATAGGAAAGTTAGATGTTTCTCATTATTTGATTTCAAGACTTATAATGAAACTACAGTAATCAAGTTAAGTGTGGTACTGACACAGGGCAGACATCTACAGCAATGAAACAGAAGAGAGTAAAAAAAAAACTGACCTGTACATAGTCAATTGATTTTCACAGCAAAGGTGCCAAGATTATTACATTAAGAAAGGACAGCCTTTTCAATAAATGGTTTTGCAAGACTAGAGTATCAATTTGGAAAATAATGAACAACAATTCTTACAACATATGCAGAATTATAGACTTGAATGTAAATGCTAAAACTACTAAAATTCTCAAAGGAAACTCAAAGGAGTGTATCATATTGACCTTTACATAGGCAAAGAGTTCTTAAGTAGGATATAAAACCCACATACCCTAAAAGAAAAAAAATATATAAATGATACTTCAATACACTAAAAATTTTGACTTTCAAAAGAATCCATTAAGAAAATGAAAAAGCAAGGGACAGAATGGGTGGAAATATTTGGAATACATATATATGACCATGACTTCCGTGCTAGTTTGACGCTATTATGTACCTCAGACGCCATGTCCTTTAATCCTCATTCAATATTGCTAGGTGGAATATTTTTATTGTTTCCATGGAGATATGACCTACCCAAATGTGGGTGGTAATTTTTGATTAGATGGTTTCCATGGAGATGTGTCTCTACCCATTCAAGTTGGGGTTGCTTACTGGAGCCCTTAAAGAGGGAACCTTTTTGGAAAAAGCTTTAGAGCCACCAGAACTGACAAAGCAACCAGAATCAACAGAGTCCACACATTCAGAAACCTTTGGAGATGAAGACGGAAAATGCCCTAGGGAGCTTCATGAAACAAGAAGCTTGGAGAGAAAGCTAGCAGACATTGCCATGTGCTATTCCAGCTGAGAGAGAAATGCCAAACTTCAGCGGCCTTTCTTGAGTGAACGTAACTTCTTGTTGGTGCCTTAATTTGGACATTTTCACAGCCTTAGAACTGTAAACTTGCAACTTAATAAATTCTCCTTTTTAAAGGCCATTCTGTTTCTGGTATATCGCATTCCAGCAGCTTACTAACTAGAACTTCTATCCCGAATATTTAAAGAACTCCGAAAACCCAGTAAAACAAATATCCTAATTTAAAAAGATAGGCAAAAACTTTCAAAAGATACTTTACAAATAAGATATACAAATAGTCTATATATCAAAAGATGTTCAACCTTATCAGTCAACAGGGCAATGCAAATTTAAATCCCAATAAGATACTACTACGTACCTACTAGAATTGCTAAAATTAAAACAGATTGACTACAGCAAGTGTTTACAGGGATGTGGAACAACTAGAACTCCATACATTGCTCATGGAAGAGTAAAGTGGGAGACACACTTTGGAAACCAGTTTCACTCTTTCTTATAAAATTAAACATATACTTACCGTACGATCCCCAATTGTAACTCTCGTGTTTTTACTCAAGAGAAATGAAAACCTCTCCATACAAAGATTTGTAAACAAGTGTTTATTCCTAACACTCTTATTTTGCTAAATTACTAACAGCAGGAGTGTGTGCGTGTGTGTGAAAGCAAGAGAGAGATAAAGGAAAAGGGAGAGGGAGAATATAATAATCACTCTATATAAGGGACTCTACATAAATAGTCCTTTATGGCCTAGTCTAGAAATATAAGTACAACTTAAAATGTCATTTACTGGAAAATAAGTTTGAAATCTATTTACAAGCTAGATAATGCCTGTATGTGGAACAGTAGGGATTAGTTACCAGCAGTATTTCAAAGACAGCAGCATTTATGGATTTTAGATTCTGAAAGTTTTAGTACAGAGGGACTATGTATGTGATATCTTATTGCAGAAGAGACAATTAGTCATGCACCAATAAAAAATCTCTTCTTTTAATAGAATTCTTGAATGCGTACATCCAGGCTTTTTTGCGGTTTGGAGTGGCCAAGTGGCTAAATTTTGGCAAACGGGATGTGAGTGGATATACAATACATGCCACTTCCAGGTGATGCACCTCAAAAGGAAAACTGCTATGCTACCTTGGCCCTTTCCCTTTTCCTGACAGCTAGGAGATGGCAACAAGTAGAAAAGCTTCCTTGA
>PVIY010045621.1:0-18973 GCA_004026745.1 Myrmecophaga tridactyla | reverse complement strand
TTTTTTTTTCTTTTCTGTTTTCGTTTTATTTCTTTTTCTATTGTCTTTTTATTTCTATTTCTGAATTGATGCAAATGTTCTAAGAAAGGATGAATATGCAATTAAGTGACGATATTGTGAATTACTGATTATATGTTTTAATGTTTTATTTGGTTTGTTAAATTTCTTTTAATTAATAAATAAATTTTAAAAATGTGCCAGTGTTCATCACTGGAATTTACTTCAGGGTGCCTCATTTCCCTTGGACATGCCCCCATCCTTTTGTTTCTTGAGAACTTCCTTACTTTCTGGTACTACGAGATGCTCCAGATTCATCTTATTTTTTTTGTTGTCCAGCCCTAGAATTAGTCATTTTTCCAAAGAGCCCTGATTTTTTTCATTGGAGAATATTTTAAAACCAAGATCTCAGGGCTGGGTGCAGTATTGCATTTTTCACTCTCATTTTTGTCAAGGTTACAAATGCATGCCATCGGGCAACCATCACAAAAGAAGGCATACAAGGATCACCAGGGGATATGCTGAAATTCATGGTTGAAAATTTGAGGTGTAAAAGGAGATGTGCATATAGTATCAAAGTAGTTTCCCACAGGCAATTGTTCATTTTAATGGTGAAAATAATAATTTTATACTGGAGCAGCCGGCAGACAAGCAAAAGTGATCAAAGTTAACGACACTAAAAGTGGAGCAAATTGAAGCCACGTGCCTCCTAATAGGATGTGCTGAGAAAGATGCAACATCACTTCTGGGAACTTCCTGCCAAAAAATGCACGATTTGGATCATTCGAATCCAATCATGTCCAGACTGAAGGGCATTCTGCAAAATAATTGTCCTATATTCTTTGAAAGTGTTAATGTCAAGGAGATCAAATGAAGACTGAACCACCACTCCTGATTAAAAGAGACAAAAACCCATGGCGACTGAATACAGTGTGAGCCATGATTTTCTTTTGAAATAAAGGACATTATTAAGAGAATGGGTGACGACAAAGGCTGGTAGATTAGATCATAATACTCTTTTGATGTTAATTTTGTGATTTTGATGATGGTGCTGTGTTTATGTAAGAGAATGCCTTGTTTTTAGGAAAAACATTGACATATATAGGGTTAAAGGACCATCATATGTATTAATTACTCTCAGTGGGTCAAGGGAATAGATAGACTGATGATGATGATGACGATGCTGAAAGATAGTAAGGTATAGACAGAAAGTATAGATAGATGGATAATAGAGAAAAGAGGAGAGATAAAGTATGAGTGGTTAAATGTTAATTAACATTTGGAAAACTTAGAGAAAATGTATGTGGGAATTCTTTGTACTATTCTCACTTCTTTAAAAAAAACTGTATTCTTATTGAGATATCTTCAAACACGTACAGTCCATTCAAAGTATACAAAAGAAAAAAACCATACCTCTCATACCCCTTACCCCTCCCTCTCCTTGACTACTAGGAATTGACCCCAATTTTTTTTTCTGGGCATGATCCAGGAATTGAACCCAAGTCTTCTGCCTGGAAGGCAAACATTCTACCCCTGAACCACCCGTGCACCCCTATCCAATTTTTAACCCCTTATCCCCCCATTATTTATTTTTTGTCCTTATTTTTTTACTCATCCATCCATACCCTGGATAAAGGGAGCAATAGACACAAGGTTTTCACAATCACATGATCACATTGTAAAAACTATGCAGTTATACAATCGTCTTCAAAAATCAAGGCTACTGGAAGACAGTTCTACCCTTTCAGATACTTCCCTCTAGCACTCTTAATACACCACAAACTAAAAGCAGATATCTACGTAATGCATAAGAATAACCTCCAGGACAACCTCTCGCCTCTGAAATCTCTGAGCCACAAAACTTTATTTTGTCTCATTTCTCTTACCCCTTCAGGTCAAGAAGCTTTCCCAATCCCATGATGTCAGGTCCCGGCTCATCCTTGGGGGTCCTGTCCCACATTGTCAGAAAGATTGACACCCCTGGGAGTCATGTCCCACATAGCAGGGGGGAGAGGGCAGTGAGTTCACCTGCTGAGTTGGCTTAGAGAGGCCACATCTGAGTAACAAAGGAGGGTCTCTGGGAGTGACTTTTAGGCATAATTATAAGTAGGCTTAGCTTCTCCTTAGCAGGAATACGTTTCATAGGGGCAAGCCCCAAGATTGAGGGCTCAGCCTATTGAATTGGATGTCCCCACTGCTTGTGAGAATGTCAGGAATTCCCCAGATGGGGAAGTTGAATATTTCTTCCTTTCTCCCCAGTCCCCCCCAGGGGGACTTTTGCAAATACTTTTTTATTATCTGCCCAAATTACTCTGGGATATATTGGGGCATCACAGTAACTTGTACAAACCTCACTACTTTTTGATACATCTGAAATTTCAACAAAATAAAAAGTTAAAATAAACAAATGGCTACCAAAAAAGTTACATATGCACCTGGCTTATTCTTTCATTCATTCTATTGAGCACCTGCTATGTGCCAGCTGATTGAACAAGACAGCTAAAAATCGCTGCCTCTGTGGAAATGAGCGGAGACAGAGAATAAATAGAATAAATAAAGAAAAAAACATAGTATTCAGATAGTGTTAAGGGCTAAAGAGAAGAAAAAAGCAGGAAAGGGGATCTGAGGGTCCAGCCTCTGGAAACTACAGTCAAATAGATCTACGAGTCCAAGACATTTTAGGAGAAACAGCAGCCCCTTGTCTTCCTTCTCTTCAACTCCCCCTCTCCAGAGCTACCTACTGTCACCCTTTTTAGCTATTTTGGGATTTACCACCATATTGCTAATTAACTTACTTTTTTGCCACTTTTAAGTTAATATTTCAGTTTTAGGCATTAACCAGTGATTTCTCACTGTGTAAGAGGGGGATCTATTTCTCTTCCCTCCCCACTGTCTCCTGATAAACATGTGCCCTTCTGACACTCCCATCTGCCCAGTAGGGTTCCATCATAAACTCAGGAAGGTTCAGAGTTCATATTATGTACAAGTAAAGGTTATTCTCAGTTACACCATCTAATAAACTATGACCACTTTTTCTTTCCTTTACACCTTCTTGTTTTCTTTGGTGTTGATTATTGTCCTGATTCTTCTATTTGCTTAGTTTTCTATGTGCTATAGATTACTATTTGTTTAGTAATCTATGTGCTTATCCCCAGTTTGACCCCCAAAGTCTTCAGCAGGTACTCTATTCAATTTATCATCCATAAGCCTTGTGACCTGGTCCAATCAAAACAGGTTGCCCTCTGCATCTGGCACAAAACTCTCATTCTGCATTCTCCCTTAATCATCACCCAGGAGAGTGAGTCTCTTTGCCTCTCCTTCTTGGATCTCTTGTTTCCTGTGTTCTGTGTCTCTTTCTTGGTTTGTCCCCTTGTTTTAATGGTGCACATCCTTCAATAGCTTTTTGAGAAAGGGCATCTGAGCGGTACCCCAGTTATTTATTTCTATGTCACAAACCAGCTCAAACTTAACAGCATAAAATGGCAACAATCATTTATTATTGTATCTCATGGTTCTGGGAGATGACTGGGCTCAGCGGAGTGGTTCTTTCTGGGGGTGTCTTTGATACAAGTGCAGTCAGATGGTGGCAGGGTCTGGAGTTATCTCCAGAGTTCTCCCATCACAGATTTAGCACCTAGGCTGAAATGATTCAAACAAGGGCTTCTTGGGCATTTGTCTCTATCTCTAGGTAGTCCCTGCATTTTGTCTCTCCATCAAGGATGCTTCTAGGTGGTTGGAATTCTTACATACCAGCTCAGAACTTCTCAGACACATGTCCCAAGAAAGAGAGATCCAGGAAGAACCTGTATCACCTATTATGCTCTAATCTTAGGAGTCACAGATTACCTCACTTCTGCCCTACTATAATAGTTGAATAATCACAAAGACTCACTCAGATTCAGGAAGAGAAAATACAGATTCCACCCTTGATAAGGAATTGGTAAGTTTCCAAAAGAGCATATGAGGTGGGAAATATTATGTGGGAATTTTTTCAACATCTGGATTTTATTAAAACCATGTTTAAAAATACATAGATTTTTTTGCCAGCATCTATCATAATAAGACACTTTCAAATATCCTAACAAGGTTATTTGACATAGCTACTTAAAAGAAAAAGAGATCTTATATTTTCTTCTCTTTTCTAAAGGTTAAAATAAAACAATCTTTTTAGATTAGGATTATTTGAAAGACACTGCTCATGTAGTCACCTGAGAAGGTAGGAAATAATTTGTTTTGAAGAATGCTGACTGCTTTTTTTTTTGCATGATTTTTTAATTGCTTCTTTTTTCATGAATTTATCATCCCAATTGACTTTTTTGGGTCTTTTTTGTGAAAAATAACATATATACAAAAAAGCAATAAATTTCAAAGCACATCACAGCAATCAGTTGTAGAACAGATATCAGAGTTTGGTATTTACAATTCCACAATTTTAGGTTGTTACTTCTAGCTGCTCTACGATAACTGGAGACTAAAAGAAATATCAGTATCATGACTCAGCAATCATACTCATTTGTAAAACCCTATCTTCTTTGTATAACTCCATTATGTGGCAAATTTTGAAAAATACAATTTGCCTCAAGAAGTAAATTGCTTGAGATTTGTATGCTTGAAAATTCCTTTATTTTATTCCCATACTTGATGTTAGTTTTGCAGGGTATAGAATTCTAGGATAGAAATCATTTTACTCCAAAAGTTCCAAGGTATTGCTCTACTCTATTCCTGATTCCGTTATCACTGTTGGGAAATTTGAAGGAGTCTCATTTCTGATCCCTGCATGTGAGACCTAATTTTTCTCTCTAGAAGCTTCTAGAATATTTTCTTTTTCCACTGTGCTTTGAAATTTCATAATGATGTAAATTGGTTGGGGTCTATTTTAAATCACTGTGCAAAGTAACTGGTAGGCCTTTTAAGCCTGGGAACTCACACTTTCCAGTTTTAGGAAATTTTTCTTGAATTTTCTTTGATGGTTCCCACCCTTTATTTTCTCAGTTATCTCTGAAAGTTCTATTATTCAGATGTTGGATATTCTGGGACAGGAACTCTTCTCTTCTTATCTTTTCTCTCCTAATTTATATTTCTTTATGTTTTGCCCTTTTCCCCCAAGAGATGTCTCCTTTTTATCTTTCAACCCTTCTATTGGGTTTATATTTTTATTTCCAAGGCCTTTTTTGTCATTGTGGTTCTCTAACTATTCCATTTTTATAGTATTTTGTTCTTGCGTCAAGATACAGTATCCTTGGTGGAGTTATACAGTGAGAATAGGATTTAACAAATGAATACGAATGTTGAATCATTAAATTGATATCTTTTTTAGTCTCCAGTATCTTAGAGCATCTAGAAGTAAAAACCTAAAATTGTGAAATTGTAACTCATGTCAAACTCTGGAATATGTTCTACAACTAATTGTGGTGCTGTGTGTTGAAATTTATTGCTTTTTTGTATATATGTTATTTTTCACAAAAGAGAAAAAGAAGGAAAAAAAGTCGATTGTGATGATAAAAAAGTATTTAAGCCCTCTAGCCTCCTATATTCTGGAACAGCTAGAAGGAAAAATCTGAGAGGATGGTATGGTAGCCCATGACAAACTCTGAGATCTGTCCTGTAACTACTTGTTGAAGAGTGTTTTGAAAACTATTGCTTTTTTTTTCTTTATTTGCTTTGTATATATGTTACACTACAATAAAAAAGTTAAAAAAAAAAAAGATACAGTATATTTTCTTGTGTCTCAGAGGATGCAGTAGTTAAATTCAGCTGTCAACTTGGCCAGGTGAAGGCGCCTAGTTCTGTTGCTGTGGACATGAGCCAATGGTACATGAACCTCATCTGTTGCTGATTACATCTGCAGTCGGCTAGGAGGCATGCCTGCTGCAATGAATGATGTTTGACTTAATTGGCTGGTGCTTAAATGAGAGAGCACAATGTAGCACAGCCCAAGTAGCTCAGCATACCTCATCTCAGCACTCGCAGCTCAGCCCAGGCCTTTGGAGATGCAGAAAGAAATCACCCCAGGGAAAGTTGTTGGAACCCAGAGGTCTGGAGAGAAGGCCAGAAGAGATCGCCCTGTGCCTTCCCACGTAAGAAAGAACCTCAGATGAAAGTTAGCTGCCTTTCCTCTGAAGAACTAATGAAACAAATCCCGTTTTATTAAAAGCCAATCTGTCTCTGGAGTGTTTGGCTCCAGACACTAGAACAGCCAGCAAACTAGAACAGAGGATAATGATTCTACTGCTATTATAGTTCTTTTCTCCCTCCAAGTTTTTTCTTTTTCAAAAAATTAGGTTTGGTCTCTGTCATGTTATGGAGTTTCCTCAAAAACATGGAAATACATGATCATAGTCAGGGACCAATAAGCTTACAAGAACTCTGCAGGAATGCATATGTTTTGTCGGTTTCTACTGGGTGATCTGGTTGAGTCTTTTGGTGGGAGAACCTCTGGGGTTGACACTTCTCCATCTTCTCTCTAAAGCCTGTCTCCCCATGGCATAAGCTTCTGTGAACAGGGACCATTAGATACATCTCTTGTACATGCTGCTGGTCTGTTTTGTAGTTTGGTAGATACATATTACTTGCTTTCAATAAACACTTGTCAATTAAGTATCGCTTAGAATCTCCTCTCTAGGTATGGAAGGCAGCTTCTGACATGGCTCCAGAACTCCCCACCTCCTAATATTCAGACCCTCGTGTAATCCCCTCCACTGGAGTGTAGACAGGCTCCAGTGACTCATTTCTAATGAGCAGAATATATGGCGAGTGATGGGACATAACTTTTGAGATTAGATTACAATCTAATGTTGTATTCTCTCTCCAATGCTCTCATTTGCTCACTCCGAGAGAATCCAGAGCCGTGTCATATAGTGCCTTATGGAGAGGCTGACACGGCAAGGAACTGCCTCCAGACAATATCCAGTGAGGAACTGAGGTGCTCGGTCTCTCTGCCAATAAAAAAAGTCCCACAGGTGAGCTGGGAAGCAGAGACTCCTCCGGTCAACACATCATATGAGAACAAAGCCCCTGTGAATCCTCATGAGAGACTGAAACAGAAGACCATCTAAGCTTCACCCTGAGGGATAATAAATGCTTGTTGCTTGCAGCTGCTAAGTTTGGGGCCATTTGTTATGCAGCAATAGATGACCAATACATTAAGGCTTCCTATTTCTTACCTTCTCCTAAAATATAAAACAACAATCTTTCTCCATTCTGGATCTCCCAAAGACTTATTTTCTTAGACAGACATGAGATCGGTTTCCACAATATTGCCAGTTTCCCATATTCAGGGACATATTCACAAGGTGTTTCCTGGATTCTCTGTGTCTGGCTGAGGCCGTTTGACTATTCTTGCAAATGAGTTTTCATGCTTATTGAAATGAAAACAAAGTGATGTGTCACTTTCAGGTTTGCATATTTAGTTGCTAGTCCAAATCCCTGCAGCCTGGGTTCCAGTGTGACAATAACATGGAGTGGACCCAAGACAGACGTTGTGTAAGAGAAAACTCAGCATTTGTAGTTTTAAAGCCATAGAGTTTTGGGGGATGTTTGTTACCATAGCATCATTCACAGATTTCAGCACCTGTCTTTAAATGGTTGTGAACATAAATCTGATATCAACTTAACCCAATTACCCAATCAAGTCATCTATAATTGAGGCACAACTAGAAGCTCAGCCCTATTTGAGGAAGTTTATGATAGGGGAACAAAATAAAACATGGGCTTTTCCTCAAGCTCACACATCACTACAATACTTCAGATTATGTTGTGAAGCATAAGTTGTAGCATAAATGCCAAAGAGGTTGTAGAACTGAGATTAATGGTGTAGTCAGGGTGGGGGGGCTTCCTGGGGGAGGCATCATGGGAGAAACATGCTTTTTGAAGCCTAGGTAAAATCGGAAGTGGCAAAGCGGGGGGAATAGCAAAGAAGTTTCTTAATATACTGACAAATTAATTAGACATTTCATTATAATAATATTATTCTATGATTGTTTTTGGCTGACTGTTCTGAGTACTTTACAGACATTAGCTCATTTAAGCCTCATAACAATCCCATGAGTTCCTAATATTATCTGCATTTTACAAATGAGACATGAAGCATTTAAGTCATTTGCTTATATCCACACAACCAGTCAGCGGGGCTGGAATTCAAATCCAGGCAGTCTGAAACTAGGGTCTGAGCGCTTATCTTCACTGCTATGTTCTTTGGGAGAAAAGGAACAAAGATTGGGTGGAGAAAGAGGTAATCTCTTACGAGAAAGTTGGAAGCTGGGAGGTTCAGAACTGCCTGTGGGTTATACGGTTTTAGAGCTCAGGAGAGAAACTGCTCCAGGGATACACATTTGGGGGTTGCAGCAGGTCAAGTGGTCACCCCTAAAATGGTATGTCCATGTCTTAATTCCTGGAACCTTTGAATAGGAACTTATCTGGGGGAAAAAAAAAGTGGCCTTTACAGATGTTATTAGGTTAAGAATCTTGAGATGAAATCACCCTGGATTAATTGGGTGGGCTTTTCATCAAATGACAAGTGTCCTTATAAAAGACAAAAGAAGAAACAGAATGGAAGGGCCTGTGAAGACGCAGGCAGAGATT
This sequence comes from Myrmecophaga tridactyla, assembly GCA_004026745.1. Taxonomy (NCBI): domain Eukaryota; kingdom Metazoa; phylum Chordata; class Mammalia; order Pilosa; family Myrmecophagidae; genus Myrmecophaga; species Myrmecophaga tridactyla. The sequence continues at coordinate 10,396 of PVIY010045621.1, read as the reverse complement.
GGAGGGGTACAGCCAAGGAACATCTGGGGCCATCAGAAGCTGGAAGAGGCAAAGAAGGCACCTCCTCTAGAGCCTTCAAAGGAAACGTGTGCACCTGCCAACATCTTGACTTCAGACTTCTGCTCTCCAGAACCATGAGGGAATAAGTTCCCGTTGTTTTCTACCACCCAGTGTGTGGTTCTTTGTTACGGCAGCCACAAGGAAACCAGAACAGGAGACATTAGGATGCAAATAGAAACGAGTGCCTCGGGAATGAATGATTTAGTCTGGAAATAGACAGAGAAAGTGCTGAGGTCTTAGGAGAGCGCTCTGAGGAGTGTCAACATTTAAAAGCAGAGCAGAGGAAGAGAGAGCCACCTCCCCTCCATACTAGAGACTGAGAAAGCACTGCCCAGGGGGTGGGTGGAAAACCTGGTGTGTAATGCCACTGAATCCCCAAGACCAGGAGGGATCCCCAGTGTCAAATGCCACCCCAAAACCAAGCACGATAAGGCTAAAAATGTCTCCTTGTTCTACCACAAATATGACAAAGTACATGGTTTTCAAAACAACCCCTTAGCTTTTAGAAATACAGGTTACAATGTTTACAAATGAAATCATATGGTTTCTGAGATTTGCCTTAACATAATCCAGGGAGTGGGTTCGGCTATAAAAATATAACGTGGGCATGAATTGATAATTATTGAAAACCATATACTTTTGAATCCCTCCCCCGCCCCCCAAACTTTCTTTTTATATAAAGTACTTGAGCCCTTCTTGATTCACATGCGACAAGCACCTCGCATTTACTTATGGATACAAAAATACTCATGCTTACCCTATTCTCAGGCAATTACAAATTATTTTGGCGTCTAACCTCTCTGTCATGGCAGAAGCTTGATTAAATGCCAGGTTATTCATATTCACGTGTACTCTGGGAAGTTACTAAAGGAAATTCAATCAGATGAGCTACGCCTGCTCATGGAAATGCCGGACTTGGCTGCTGCTGGGTGAGGACTTAGCTAGGTCCCCAGAGCTTGGAGAAGAGCAGGTCTGACCACACCCGGACATGGGTACATGTATGGAGTTTCTATCTGGGGTGACGGAAAGGTTTTGGCAATAATGATGGGGATGGAGGCACAATTTTACATATGTATAGTCAAAAAGGGATAAAAAGGGAAATTTTAGGTTGTATATAAGCTATCTTACACACAAACACACACGCACACATAGAGCTGTATGACACAAAGAGCGAACCCTGATATAAATAGCAGGCTCAAGTTAATAATAAAGTTTTAATAATATTATTTCAGGAGACGTAACAAAGGTATCACACTTATGAAAAATATTAGTAGTAGGGAAAACTGTGTGTGAGAGAGGGGGTATGTGGGACCTCTGAACTTTCTGTATGATTTTTCCTATAAACCTACAACAGCTCTAATAAAATAAAATAATAATAAAATTAAATTAAAGTTGCAGGCAACAGAATCAGGCACATGATCTCATCTGGAAAGTTCGAGAAAAATTATCAGTTTCATGTGTTCATGTATTCATTCATTCGACAAAAGTTTATTGAGCATCTATTATGCACCAGGCTTTATTCTAGGCACTGGAGGTATAACCATTAATGGAAAACTCAAGGTCCTGTTCTTGAGAAACTCATGTTTTAGGGCAGAGAAACCAGAAAAATGAACACATCGGTGGGGATACATTTATCACACGTCAGGTAGAGATAGATGGTTTTGTAAGAGAAATGGAGGAGGTAAGAGCTCATAGAGAAGAAACAGGGGAGCTAATGTTGAAAATATCTTTCCGAGAAAGTGATGCGCAAGCAGAGATCTAAGGAAAGGTGGGAGTGAATCAACAGATATTTGGGGAAAGAAGGCCCCAGACAAGGGAACACCAAAGGCCTAGGGGCTGGTGCACAGGGAGTTCAGAGGTAGAATTCTCACCTGCCATGCCGGAGACCCGGGTTCGACTTCTGGCCCATGCATGTCCCAAGAAAAAGACAAGCAAACGAACTAACAAAAAACCAACCAAGCAAAAATTAAACAGATGGTGCTGCAATAACGAGGTACTCACATGGGAAAAGAATGAAATGTGACCCCCTTCATGCAATACACACTCACACACACACAAAAACCTATGGGGGCAGTGTTTGGTGTGTCTGAAAACCAGAGAGCAGGCAGGTGATAGGGACACACAGAATGGGTGGGACAATCAATCCTTGTTAGATTTTTTTCTCATGGAACTCCCCTGAAAGACTTCACCTCTTGTAAAGTCAAATCATGACTGGAGCATTTCTTGAGTTCGAGGCTGTCCTTCTGAGACTTTTTCTGTCCTGCTCACGGTTCTAGCTCAGCAATCAAGAAAGCACCTGTTCTGGTTTCCCCAAGACGTTAAAACAAAAACCATCCAATGGGTTGGCTTAAACAATGGGAATTTATTGGCTTATTGTTTTGAGGAGAAGAGAAAAAAACCAGGGCATCAGCAAGGCGATGCTTCCTCCTACAAGACTGTGGTTTCCTGGGGCTGGCTGCCAACGATTCTTGGTCCTTTAATTTTCCTTGTCACATGGCAATGCATATGGTGGCCTCTTCTGGGTTCTGTTGACTTCAGGCTTCTGGCTGCCTGGTGGGGCTTCTCTCTCCGTCTGACTTTCACTCTGCTTAGAAAGGACTCCAGGAATCTGATTTTAAGCCCAACCTGATTCATTGGGGCCACACTTTAACTCAAGTACCATCTTGAGGTCCTATTTGCAGACCAGAATGCAGACTGAGTCTAGGAATACATCCAAGCTGGGGTCTATGACTCAATCCACCAAAAGACCACACAGAAACCTGCTACCTTGACAAGTGAACAGGGAAAGTCGCAGAGAAGTGTAAAGAGCGACCGATCTTTTATGAAAAAGAAATACTTCCAACTATAAAAATTCTCGCTTACATTCTCAGAGAGAACCAAAGGATAAATCAGAAACCAAAAGAATCGATTCCCATTTGGGAAAGCATGGAACAGGATTGGGGACAGAATGGGGAAAACTGACGCTGATGCCTTGTTAGAATTGGGGTGGCATTACGTTCCCCCAGAAAACAAGGACTTTTATGTCTTCTGTCTTCCCCGGGCCCAACTGAGAAAAAAGAGGGAAAGTGAGAAAACAACAGAAAATGTGGTAAGAGAGCTAAGCTCCCTGACATGAATGAGATTGCACACACGTGTTTTGCAGGATGCGTGCAAATATATGCATACATCTGCAATGTCCTTCCGTAGCTGTTGAGCTTTTTTTGTCGCCAAGTTGACAATAACTAAATCTCATGTCCCATATGGACGCCAGACGGCTGCAGTGTTGACTGATTTCAAGTAATGAGGGCTCGTGATCGGAAGGAAAATTTCCCATTACAAGAAGGCAGGTTTCTTTTCTTCTTTCTTTTTTTTTATTAATTTAAATGTCTTTTTAAAACATAACAACAAACACAAACATTCTTAACATATCATTCCATTCTACATATATAATCAGTAATTCACAATATCATCACATAGTTGCATATTCATCATCATGATCATTTCTTAGAACATTTGCATCAATTCAGAAAAAGAAATAAAAAGACAACAGAAAAAAATTCATACATACCATACCCCTTACACCTCCCTTTCATTGATCACTAGCATTTCAATCTACTAAATTTATTTTAACATTTGTTCCCCCTATTATTTATTTCTTTTTAATCCACATGTTTTACTCATCTGTCCACAAGGTAGATAAAAGAAGAATCAGACACAAGGTTTTCACAATCACACAGTCACATTGCGAAAGCTATATCATTATACAATCATCTTCAAGACACATGGCTACTGGAACACAGCTCAATAGTTTCAGGCAGTTCCTTCCAGCCTCTCCATTACATCTTGACTAATAAGGTGATATCTATTTAATGCGTAAGAATAACCTCCAGGAGAACCTCTTGACTCTGTTTGGAATCTCTCAGCCATTGAAACTTTATTTTGTCTCATTTCACTCTTCCCCCTGTTGGTCGAGAAGGTTTTCTCAATCCCTTTATGCTGAGTCCCAGCTCATTCTAGGGTTTTTCTCAATCCCTTGATGCTGAGTCTCAGCTCATTCTTGGATTTCTGTCCCACATTGCCAGGAAGGTCCACACCCCTGGGAGTCATGTCCCACGTAGACAGGGGGGAGGGTGGTGAGTTTGCTTGTTGTGTTGGCTGGAGAGAGAGAGGCCACATCTGAGCAACAAAAGAGGTTCTTTGGGGGTGACTCTTAGGCCTAATTTTAAGTAAGCTTAGCCTGTCTTTTGTGGGGATAAGTTTCATATGAACAAACCCCAAGATTGAGGTTTTGGCCTATTGATTTTGTTGTCCTCACTGCTTGGGAGAATATCAGGCCTTCTCCAAATGGGAAAGTTGAATTTTTCCTCTTTCCTTCCTTTCTCTTTCTTTCTTCCATCCTTTCTCTCTTTCTCTCTCTCTCTTCAGAAAAGAGTATGAAGGGGCTTGTAAGGAAAAAAATGACCATAGATTAGGTAACCCCAATATACGTGCCAAGAGAGCCTCATTATATAATAAAGAAATCCATAACTGCCTGTCAAAAGATCTGGACCTTTGCTGGACGAGAAGGTTGCAAGTCACAAATGGCTACTGGGCATTGAAATATGACTGTGCCCCATTGAGTTACAAAACACACTCGATTTGTGCCTAAAATACACACCAGATTTTGAAGACTTAGTATGAGAAAATAGAATATGAAATAGCTCATGAATAAGTGTTATATTCATTACATGTTGAGATGACAATGTCTTGGGATATAGTAGGTAAAATAAAATGTATTATTAAGACAAACTCAACGTGTTTCTTTTTACCTTTTCTTTGATATGGCCACTCGTATATTTAAAATTACTTATGTGAACCGCGTCACCTTTCTTTTGGACAAGTGCAGGCCTGTGCAGACTCTGCACTTCCGAGCTCCATGAACTGGGACAAGAATTCCCACCTCGTGGAGGTGCCTTCCTCACTTGGGAGCAGCAACAACAACCAAAGATAATAATACCGTCTTCCACTCTAATGCTTAAGCCACTTTCTACTGTGAGAGCTCGACCCACCATAGAATCTCTCTGAAGCCTCAGTTTCTCCATCTGCAAATGCAGATAAGGGCAGTGCATACCCCATGGGACCATACAAGGATTCAATGGCTTCCTGTATGGGGCTGTTGGCTGCTCTAATAATCTTTCTCACACGCAGGGGAAATCTAATCTCACGTCCAGAGGAAGCAGTCCAGGGAAGAGTCCTTCTCCAGCAGCAGAAAAGGCAAAAGCAAGGAAGGAGCCACCAGAAACACAGACTAGTAAAGGGAACAGAAAGAAGCCCCCAAAGCCCTGATCTGCAGGGAATAAAATTTCCACGTTGCACATGGAGAGAAACACAAACGCATTTACATTCAGGCTGTTTGGAGGCACGCTGTCCTACGGAGAGAGAGAGCATTAATGGGTTGACTTGACAGAACGTTTAGCCTGTCTTCTGTGTCTCTTTCATTTCCTTGCCTGGCATCATGTGTCTTTTGTGGCGGAAAACGCTTGCATCCCATGCCGACAGAAATCACTTAACTCTCATACCTGAGGCACCAGCTTTTAAGGACGTGTCTCAAGATGTTATGAGTTTCCCAAATCAGGAGAAAAAGCAAGGCATCCTTTGGGAGATAGAATCAAGGGAAAGAGATTTCATTGGGCTCCAAGATGTGATAAAGCCGCACAGTGTGGTGGCTGAGCTGTGTGACCTTGGCCCAGTGGCACAGCATTTCTGGTTTCATTGTGCTCATTTGTAAGACAAGAAATTAAGAATATTGGCTTCACTGGTGGTTATGAGGATAAGTAAGATGATCCGTGTGGCGTAATGAGTGTTGATATTTGTATCTTATATTACCTCCCTCCTGGAGACATTTTTCATTCCCAAAGACACTTGCCTCCCCCTCTCAAATAAGTCGGAGACTTTTCTTTAAATTTCTTATAATTCATGTTTAAATATTTTTCAAAAGTAATTTTTGAGTTAAAACACTTTTTAAAGCCACGATTCCAGTACGACCCTCCCAAAAATGCTGTGAGCATTTTGTTGTATTTCTCTCTCATTTTCTCCCCCTATGTTTATATTTTTCATACAGATGTAATTATAGTGCAAATGTATTTTATATACAATAGTTCCTCATCATACAAGTATTCATTATATGGCTTATTATCCAGAGATCACACAGTTATGAGTTTAGGGAAGCAAAAGTCATCCTGTGATAAAAACATTCACTAATAAGCTGACAACTCCATAACTACCTCCCTCAAGGAGCTCTCCCTAACACAAGCATTGCTTTGGAGCTGATAGGGTCAGTGTTTATTGCCTTTTGTCAGTGTTTATTCGCAGACTGTGGGTAGTTATTTAAAATACAATTCAAAATAATACAAATCAAAACCATGTGAATGTATTGCAAAGTAAAATTGGAAATCCTTGCAAAAGACAGCAGGATTTTATGAAGTCAATGAAAATGATGCTGGAGACCAATTGATTGGCAAAGGATGTCATTGCAGATGAGGAACTTGTAAAGTTAGATTAGTTAACCGTTGAAAAGGAAAAAACAAGTGGATAATGGTGACAAATACTTCAAAAGAGAATAAGTAAATTTTATAGACACAGATGACAGATTACAGGCTGGGGGTATGGACAGTGATTGCTTAATGGTTCAGAGTTTCCGTTTGAGGGGATGAAAAAGTTGGGACAATGGATTGTGCTAAAATATTTAGCACAATATTCTGAATATAATAAATATCACTGAATTGGACCCTTGGAAGTAGTTACAATGGTAAATTTTGAATTGTACATATGTAACAATAAAAAGTGGAGCATGAGAGAGGGATAAACTGATAACCAAATGATTTAAAAGGTTCTCTGGGGAAACTGATAAAGTCCTTGGATATTCTTACAAATATGATATCTTTTATGATTATGATTATATCATAAAAGCCAAAGATGAAATGAAAGTTATCCTGTTGTCTTATCATACAGTTTTGTTGGGAAATGGTGCATGCACTCAAAATATCAAGTTTTGATGCATTCTTGGTTAACTCTAAAAATTAGAACATAGTTGCAATTATTTCTTAAATTTTGTAAAGCATAATGAAACATAAATTTCAGTTTATAAAGTTCGGTTTCATTTCCCAGGACAAAGTTCCTATTGAAAAGCTTCCCCACCCTCGTTCCCACATATACACACATACACACCCTGGAATTCCTATGAAATTGGGATTCCTGTTTTTTTCCCTGCTTTCCAGTACCAGGTATTCTGGAATAATCTGGGAGAGAGAAGGTTTCTTGTATTATTTCTCACTTAAGATCATATTATAACCATCATTTTAATGACTTCATTTATCTATTTACTTATTTATTCATTCCCTTTCTGCTGAACTTTTAACAGTATTTCTGACTGCATGCTATGAAAATCAGTAGGTCAGAGGTAACCTTGTGTCTTTCTGTTTTGAACTGATCAGATGTTGTTCCATCTGTGGAACAATAATTGGGTCAGATTTGGCATAGTTGCCTTTATAGGACCTTTGATACATATTAGCAAGTTTCTTCCCAAATAGCCCATCCAGACGTACTTTGAGGAGAAGGCCAATCCATTTATTCATATTATATATATTTCTTGAACACCTACTGTGTGCCAGGAGCTATTCTAGGCACTGGGGATACAGCCCAAGGCAAGAAAGGCTCAAATCCCAAGGGATAGAAGCATGATGGAGTAAAAAGGATGGTCAGGGCAGCGTCCTTGGTAAGTGAGGAAGGGAACCTTCCAGAATGAGGCAATAAGAGTACCAAGGGAATAACAAGTGCAAAAGCCCTGAGGCAGGAAGGTGATTGGTGTGTATAAAGAAGTAGGTGGGGGGCAGATCTCGCAGGGCCTTGGAGGCCACTGGGAGGATTTTGGCTTCCATCCTGAGAAAAGTGGGAGCCATGGAGGATTCTGGGGAGAGGATGGGCATGCCCTGACTCAAGTGTTCACAGGCGCCCTCTAGTGGGGGCAGAGGTGACCACACTGGTCTAAACCAATGATGGCCAGGGCTGGAGAAGGTAGGAGCTGTGCAGGGTATCTTCTAGACATATTTTGAAGGTGAAGTGGACAGACATTGCTTATGGATTAGATGTGGGGCATGAGAGAAGGGGGAGAGTCAAGGACCCTTCAGGGTTTCTGACACCAGCAGCCTAAGCACCGCATCGGGAGTGGCATTGGAAAGGATGACAATTCCCACTCGCCACTGGCCCCTTGAATTACAGAATCACCCCACTGTAGTACCCACAAAGAATGAAAATGCAAACATGTATTAATAATTATTTGCAAGGCTGTGTATTAAGTAGTTTAGATAAACCCTGCTCTCTGGGAATGTTGCCAGAAACATCCCAAACTCAGCTACTCCAGCTATCAAAGCCAATAAAATGCCATCAGGGAGAATACGGGAAGTGGCAAAGTCTCAGCATTATGTGAGAATCTATTTAATCTAACATTATTATCCCTTCATCTACCTTGCAAACAACCACGGATCATCTGAACAGAAAGAAAAAACGTAACGGATATGAAGAAGGATTGGAAGTGAGAAAATAGGTTAGGTGAGGACTCCTCAATGTAGAAGGAGATAAAACCTGTACATATATCTGGTAGACAATCCTGTAAATGCAATTAACTTCCCTGAATTATATATTAGAATGTGGTCAAAAGGGGGAAATTAGAGGTTGTATATTTGTGGCTAGAGTAAACATTTTTAAAACCATGGTATGCATAACACAAGCAGTGATACCTAATGTGAACTATGGGCTGTAATTAATAATATAATTATGATAAACATTGTTTCATCAATTGTAACAAAGGTAGCAAACAAACCTAAGTATTAATAATAGGAAAAACTGTGTAGATGATGGGGGGAGGAGACACTGTATATGAGAAATGTGTATTTTCCACATGATTTTTCTGCAAATCTACAACTTAGCTAATAAAAAATATATATTTTTTAAAGTAGGGGATAGTTATAAGGGAAATGCAGATCAAGACTGCAATGAGCTATCACCTCACACCTATGAGAATGGGTGCTATTAAACAAACAGAAAACTACAAAGGTTGGAGAGGATGTGGAGAAATTGGAACACAGAAGTTTATCGGTGGGGTAATAAATAACATTGCCATATTGAGTCATGTATCCCACTGATGAACTCTGCTATTTTAGACAAGTTCTTGCATGAACTACGTCAAAGGTTTTATCTCGTACAAAAAGTTAATAATAGAGGGGTATACGGTGAAAAACTACTATTGCATCCTATGCCTTATAGTTAGCAGGAAGACATCAACACGGGGAGGGACGAGAGATAGAGGGAGGTTTCGATTTGTTATTTGGTGAGGCTGTGTGTATTGTTTTTTCCTTTCTTTGGACCAATGAAAACTGTCTAGAATGAGAGTGCTGATGATAGAACAACTGAGGTAGGACACTGTGAAGCACGGATTGTTTATTTTGGATTTTATTTCTTGATTCTGAGATGCCGAGCTATTTGTATATAAGCTGGTATTTCCCTGAAATATCGGATACCTCTGTGACACCTAATTCTCAGAGCCGGAGCTCAGAGAGTCAACATCACTATGCATAATAACTGCTAAAGTTACCAAAAAAGAGATCAGGCTTCAATGAGAGATAAAAACGAAGTCTGGTTGGGACTAAGGTGAATCAGAAAACAGGACAAAGGATGATAGCTGTCCTGGTCAGGTTCATGGGTCAACCTGGCCAGGTGGTGGTACCTGTTTGTCTGGTTGGGCAAGTGCTGGCCTGTCTTTTGCTATGAGGACATTTCTTTTTTTTAAATTTGCATATGGGCAGAAGGCACCAGGGATCGAACTCCAGACCTCCAGCACGGCAGGTCGGAGCTCTGCCTGCTGAGCCATGGCAGCCGCCCGAGGACATTTCATAGAACTAAATCATGATCACGTCGGTTGCATCCACAGCTGATTCCATTTGTCATCAGCTGAGGGGAGTGTCTTCTGTAATGAGTGATGCTTAATCTAATCACTGGAAGCCTTTTAAGGAGGATTCAGAAGATACAGGCTCTCTTCCTGCTTCGGCCGGCGAGCCTCTCCTGTGGAGTTCATCCAGACCCTCCATTGGAATTGTCAACTTCACAGCCTGCCCTGTGGATTTTGGACTCTATATTTCCATGGTTATGTAAGACACTTTTATAAATTTTATATTGACAAATATTCCCATTGATTCTGTTTCTCTAGGGAACCCTAACTAATACAATATTGTATAAACTCTAGAGCTTCACCTACTATATAAGACCAAAGACAGAGAGGTTTATTGTGTCTAGAACTTAATTTACTGGAACACACAATCTAAAT
>PVIY010045620.1:0-18976 GCA_004026745.1 Myrmecophaga tridactyla | reverse complement strand
TCCAAAGGCAGTCAAGCCTTTGTAGAAACGCAGCCACAAAAACCTCTGTTTCTTTTTTTTCCCCCCTTTTCCGTCAGCCCTGCCCCCTTGGCACCGGGGCAAAAATTAGCAATCTCCGCTTTGACCAGGATCCCCTGAGCTGGGGGCCTATTTTTAGTAGTCAGAATTTGTTAATTAATTCCACAATTGGCGTTTGATTATGCTCAATCCCTGCTGCTGGTAAAATCTCTTTCCTTTCCCCTCTGGGAAATAGCCTGTGGGGGAGGGGCACCAGCCACCATGGCTTGGGGAACTCACGGTTCTGTGGGGGCTTGCAGCCAGTCCAGCTGGTCCAATCTGGGGTATGCTGTGTGTCTGGTCACTGACGTGGCCCCAGGAGCTGTTCTGTACTGTTTCTGGTTATTTCGTAGTTGTTTTGGAGGACAAACTAAAATGCACACATTGTTAAGCCGCCATCTTGACCCGGAAGTTATAACTGCAATTTTTGCCTGTAAGTTATCAATTTACTTCTACAATGGATTGACAAAAAAATCACCTTTATACTGTAAGGCAAAATGCACAAATAAAAGTGTCGCTGTACTCCCACATATGTCATCTACCTATACGTATCTTCTATTTCTGAGAGTAGGTCACAGACAACCAGGCACAAGAAATGCTAAAATCACAGTAGCTATTGAAGAAAGGTACATGTCTTGATTTAGTAGTCAGGACTTAGATCCTTCTCTCTGCAGAGAGTGATCCATCTTAAATCACTGACAGAGCAGCAAAACTCATACAGTAACTGCCAATAAATCACCCCTATCCTTCTGGTGAAGGACATCAAAGTCTGACCAAGGACATTAATTTGCACTTAGACTAGGACTAAATAGCCTCTGAGGCCCTGGGGTCAGAATAGCAATTTACTGGATGTTTAAGGACTGGAGTCAATTTCTACAAGCACTTAAACCTACCCTCACCTTCCCCAGCCTGCAATGGTTCTTGGTGTAAAGCAGCACAGGTCAGTGTGCACAGTGACTGAGAGAGTTATCACCCACTGCAGGGGCCCACGCAGCTTGCTGTGTGGGGAACGTGAGTATCCCAGAGCTGGGAACAGACACAGCTGTTCAGGAAGAAGATGGTGGAGGCTGGGTGGTCTGATCAGGAATAAAGAGGATGGGAGGGTAAGACTGGGTCTACAGAGATGGATCAGACAGAGTTCGGCCTGACCATCAAGCTGTGGAGAATGGATTTCCATCTGGTGGGCAATAGGAAGTTGGCAGATGTTTTCAAGCTGGGCAGCACAGTGATAATATGGATATTTGGGAGAAAAATGGAAGTGGTTTTCAGGATCATCTAGAAGAGAAAGGTAAAGGGATATTTGGAAAGGTTATAAGATAAATGCCAAAGCAAGTGGTAACTAAGGTGGTACATTCATTTGCTGCCACCTCTCCTATTCACCAGTTTGACCTCTCGTCTCTCCAATTATACCTACCTCATCTGAATACAATTCACTGATATGCAAGGAACCTGGGCTAATTCTCCAGTATGGAAGCACTGTGTGGAAAGGACTGCTTCTGATTTGAGCGCAAACAACCACAACCTTTTTTACCAAATTTAATTTTCAGTTTTCATTTGCTTTCTTTCCATTATATATATGCTGCTGATCTCTCTGGCTTGAAACCTAGAAGTCAGGGATCATATTTCAAAATTAAACTGGTGAATTCTGATGATGGGTGCTCCATTCATCACACGTACAGGAAAGCAAACACGTGTGTGGCAGAAAACAAACTGCTCAAAACTCTGACAGATCTGAGTACAAACCCTGGCTCCACCACATTGCTGGGTGACCCTGTCAAGCATCAACAGACACAGAAGTACTTAGTGTAATGCCTGGCTCATGTTGTTCGTTCAAAGAAAATTTGATCTCAGTGGCCACGTACTTCTCCCAAAAGAACAGGAGACCAAAGGTATATGTTATAATTTCCTCAAAAGCTCCACTGAGGAATGAAAACACATCTAGTACACAAAGAATTTTAGCTATTATGAACTTTGAGAATATTCAGATAAGTAATGCTTGACAAAAAATAAGAATATGTATTATATAATATAGTAATATTATATCATTAATATAATTATATATTAATGACATACTATATTAATATAAATTATATTATATAACATTATATTATATTAATATGTAATATATATCAGCATCATGTTAACCTACTTCAAGTTCATATACCTGCAGAAAACTACTTTTGCTATTAACCTTACTACAGAATCTGTAGATCCCTACGAAAGTCCAAAGGGATCACTGTGTAACAACATACAATTCAACCCATTTCTCTAGTTGGGATTCTGGCTTGAGTAGAAAAACCAGGTAACTAAAGTGGCCCAGTTCTTTGCTTAAAACAGGTGAAAGAATCATAGCTTCAGTGCTGAAAGGGAAGTTAGACACCCATCCAAATCCTACTCCAACTCTAGGCAAACCTAATTCTAAAGCATTCCTGCCATGTGGTTATCCTGTCTTTAATTGCATACTTTTTGTGACAAGCTTATTTCCTAACCAATTCATTTTATATCTAATACCAGGCACATATGAGATATCTGATATATCAGAAATTGAGAGTAACTCTAATTGTCAAAAAATTCAGTCTTGAATGGAACCAAAACATGTTCTTATAAATTTCCCCTACTCCAAGAATCACAAGACTTCAAAGATGGTTTAGTCTATTCCTCCCATTTTACTGAAGAGAATAGCAAGAGAAGGAGATAAACACTCCTATATAATCCCCAAGTTAAATGAATGAACAGCTACCAAGATGAAGACTTACCGCTTAGGTTTGAAGACAACTTTCTGACCTCCTTCAAGTATCAGTAAGGCTTTCAGCTGTGTCCCCTTATAACCTACATCAGCTTTAATGATTTTCTTGGTGGCCATGGCATGCATGATTGCTCCCAGCTCTGGTGTCTCTTCAGGGTATACTTCCCGAGGAACCACCCACTGGGCTGCAATCTCCCAGGGAGACTGCAAGGTGTGGTCCAGCTTGGGTTTCAGCTCCACCCGCAAGCCAGCCATCATGCGGTGAAAAGCTCTCTGGTCTTCTCGATTGGCAGCTGATGTATCTAAATTATCAATCAGGAAAACTTTGGTGAAAATAAAGATGACAAGGAGAATTGCTAACAGCACCACTCGCTGTTTGAGCTTCATGTTGACCTCTTTTCTTTGTCCCCCCTGACCGATCTCTTGCTTATCAAGGAGAGCAGGTGGTGATGGTTAGCAAGGAGAGTCCATGATTATACACGCTGGTCCATGTCTTCTCTGTAGTACCTCCTGCAATTCCTGCAAGCCCAAGTATAAAGCAAAATTTGATCAGAAATACCATCTTTTCACCCCTGATTTTCAAGCCCCTATACCTTATCCTTTCAGCCTTGCTAATCTTATGCTTGAGAAGACCCAATAATTTAAAAATTAACTAAACCAGGGAAGGTTCTAGTAAGTAAGAATAGGGTACACAAAGAATTTAAAAGGAAATACTACTCTTTTAAATGGGATGCAGAGCCATCTAGGAGGACTCATGCTGGCAATGTACAACTCAACATTAGATACTTTCTTAATTTGGCAAATGCCTACATAACCAAAACAATGAGAAATAAAAACAAAACATTAAGATATGGATAGCTCTTTAATTTTCATTTATCCAAAAAGGACTTCTGAACACCCCAAACCACCAATATTTGGTATCTTTAAAGTTCTTATTTTCTCTACATACAAGTTTTATGACCAGGTGTAAGACAAGAACTCCCCCAATACTAAAGAGGGTACAGAGTAGAACAATAACTCCTCCAAATCCAAATATCCAGTAATCCTGGACAAGTCATATCTGCTCCTCACATATTTAAATACAACACCCAGACACATATTTCTACTTAATCAGTCTCCACTCATTATTTTTCAAAATTAAGATCCCTGTAAAATACAGATAATCAAATCTGGATCAATTAAGTCAAGAAAAAAACATCTCTATACCATCTGGCTATCAGTAGAACATGATCAGAAAACCAAGGAAACCAGGTACTCTAGCAGCACTACTAAATCTGGATTGGTCTGGCAAAAACAGGGGTACTGATGCACAGACATAAAGAAGTGGTACTTCCATTGTAGGGCATACCACACTCTGGGCAATTCTCAAGATAAAAGATTCCTAATACAAGATTTTGGCAAGGGTGTCAACAACCACACAATTCCATCTCATTTGAATGCTGACGGGTTGCTTTTCACTCCACACGACCATTTCAAAACATGTTCAAGCTTGCTCTGCTATATGCCTATGACAGCACAGCACTGGGGTTAGACAAAGATGACAAGAAAATAACAGGGTGTTACTTCACTCTCCAAATAATTTAACAACTCAAACCATTATTGAAGAAATAAAACCAATACAAAAGATCGGGCAAATGATTCAGGCTGAGCCACACTCACCCAAACTTTTGAGACCAACAGCTGGAAATACAGTCAAAAACAGCCTACTAGAACAAAAGTGTGTTCTAAGGGCAATATCCTACAGTGAGCCTGCTGACATGCAGTTTACTCCCATTGATTAATCATTCTTCCTGTTCATTTTCATGAAAGAAACTGAAAGTAAAAGTTAAATGCTAATCTAATTATCCCCAGCCACCTGTTTTGTTTCATCATGGTCTCCCAGGGAGTATATAACAGTGTTAGCTGAAGCAAAGGCAATTCAAGTGTAATTCTGAAGGTATCAAGTTGGTATGATTCAGTAAAACAGGTCCCTGGGATGACTGCTAACAGCAGTGCTAGCAGAGCAGGTTTCTGAGATTTCTGCTAGTTCCAACATGACCTAAATCACACAACTCCTTCAATCTGTTGTTCCACAATAACTGACCCAGGTTACAATGATAAAAAGCAACATGGAAATCTAGCTGTGTCAGCAAGTGCTTCCTCAGTACTTCCAGATGCAGTAACTATAAATGCAGTACAATTCTGGCACAAAGGGTCAGCTGAACAGACTTTTACTTTCTTTACAATAGCATCCTTCAGGGTCAAAGCCTGGTTGACCCATAAACTTCTACTGGGGTTGAAAAGTATATCATATCCCAGCAATTTGCAAAAAGGTTAGAGTTGTTGGGTTTTTCTATCATCAATGCAATAGGAAGTTCTAGTATCTCCCAAATTCAGGTAAAACAAACTGTCCAACTCAGCAAATCTGAGTTTATGTGCTTTTAAATTTTAGAATCCTATTACCTTTTGAAAAGGCTCAGAAGAACATATTTGTTGATCCAATTGTTGGCTGCAAAGAATTCACCCACTTATATGATAGAAATTTACATCAAGTGAATTGAGTTCAATTGTTCTAGTATTTTGCTATTTACCTCTGTAGTTTAGTAGTGAGGAGAGGTTAAAAAAATGAGGCTAAACAAGTTTTCATGTTTGTGATTAGTCACCACATCCTGGTGGAAGGAGGAAGATTATGATTTGGCATTGTTACCTTCAAGTGCCCTTCATTCCCACAGCCACTAACCTGATCCTCCTATTGGACCTCTGAAAGAACTGAGCCTCCAGGTGCTCCAACCTAGATAATACAGCTAAAATCATTTTTCTAATCAAATATTTTACTCATCTACAAATTCAAGCCCTACCCCAAATGGATTCAATTTAGGGTACGTGCAGTTACCCTTTTCCCTTGCAATTCCTCATACCAGAATTAACTACATTAGGCCACGTAAAATAATTTGTAAGTAGTTCTTAATTCCTCTATCAGAATCATGGCTCCTTTGTGATCGTAATCATCTTTGAATTTCTTATAGTACCTAATACAGACAGAAAGGACAGATGCCTTAATAACCTAAACAAAACAAGCTACTACAAATGAGGCTTTGCAGATATTTTAGAACTCTGATGTTAATGTCCTTTGATATTAAGTATTAAATGAGTATGTATCTCAGAGTCGAGAGGCTACTCTGGAGGTCACTCTTATGCAAGCTTCATTTAGACACTGCTACCTACCATAACTTGCCAAACCCCAACCAAAACAATTCCAGTCAATCCTAAAGAACATCTAGGGCATCATAGATTCTTCAAAGTTTCCATGCACTAGGGTAACTTTCCAGAAACCTACAACCTCCAGATGAGTCCCTGGACCAGATAAATCCTGAAATACAGAGGGGCCAGCCTTTCCAGAACATCAACTAGTTCCATTCCCCATCCCCTTCTAAGATGAAAAAGTTAAAATGGCCATAGCCCATATAGCCCTAAAGAGATGATGGTGGAGTTATACAGAGAAGGTCAGGTTTAACAAATAAGTATGAGTACTGAATCATTATATTGATATTTCTCTTAGTCTCCAGTATCTTAGAGCAGCTAGAAGTAAAAACCTAAAATTATGGAATCGTAACCCATACTAAACTCTAAAATCTGTTCTAAAACTAATTGTTGCAATGTGCTTTGAAATTTATTTTTTTGTATATATGTTATTTTTAACAAAAAAGAAAAATTTATTCTAGTCCCCAGTGTTTTGGAGCAGCTAGAAGGAAAAACTTGAAATAATGGAATGGTAACCCATAACAAACTCTGAAATCTGTTCTGTATCTACTTTGTTGAAGTGTACTTTGAAAATCATTGCTTTTTTTCCACCTTTTCTTTGTATATATAGTATATTTAACAATAAAAAACATTTTAAAAAATGAGTATGTATCAACTGGTCTCGATATTGGCAGAGGATGTCAGGATTCCTCCTTTTTTTTTTTTGTCATGCTACTTCTCTGCCAACACCCTCATGACGCAGTTTGGTTGTTCGTTTCCGAGTACAGTGTCTCTTTTTCTGAGGAAATATTGGTAGTTCAAAAAGAAGTTTTCTTTTAGATGGAAGCAACTACTCCCTCAGCTCAGAAGGCAAGCTCAAAGCTATTTGAAAGAACTGACGACATAGTCATCATAATGGAATTTCTACTAAAAGTCTATGAGCTTGCAGAACTCCCGTTCCAGAAAAATTTATGAGAAGCAAGATATAGAATAATTTCATTTTCTGATGATGGTATATTAGTCACTTTTTAGAATGAGCCACTTCATCCTTTTATATTTGAGAGAGGGGAGAATGCCCAAGACAGAATTTCCATGCTAAATTATACTCCTTTCTTCTTGGAAACAAGCAGCATACATATACCCATATACTATACTTCATATACATATATATACATATACTACACTTCAGATACTAAGCTAAAGCAAGATCGCTGGGTACACTCTAAACTATTCATGAAAACCCTACTAGCATTACCAGAGGAGTCTGCCGGCTCTACTTTATGCCCTTGCTTTCTACTATAAAGGCTTCAAACAGCATAACACTATCCAGTTTTATTATGGTAATTTATTTTAATGTTTTCTTCAAAGAACAAACAGGCTCAAGTAATAACATAATTCAAATATGTTAAATATAAAAAAGGCAATGCAAATGGTACATTTATAAATAGTTTTCGCACTAAAAGCCGACACGAACTCCCAGTTTGGAGCTCTGGAAGGTAGACCTGTATAAAGAATTGTCCTACTAAATATCCTGGTTTCACAACAGCTAAAAAAGGCTTGCTTCGGAGGCTCAATTTCTTTCATCGTTCACATTCACACACACGCAAGTCCTACATGTTTAATGAATATTTTATAAGGACAATATATGACTATAAAACTGTTTTGGGGGAAGAGATAAAGGTTCCACAGAAAAAAATGAGGTCTTAGTAAGTCCTCTGTTCAAGAGTCTGGATATTTGGAGGAATACATAAAGAAAAACATGCCAGTGCCAAGGCTTATAAGTCATCATGTGATGAAACTCAATGTATGTGGCTGCTGAGGAACATGAGAACCCCGGCCCTTTACAAGCCACCAGGAAGTTCCAAGAGCCATTAACAGCAGAGTCCCCTTGAATCTCTGATCAAGTGGCAACCTCATACTATTTCTAAGGTCAAAGGGGAAAAATCCCTACCTTTGTTCATAGCAACTAAAAGCTAAAGTTTCAGTAATGTCCCTTTTTTGCATTTCCATTTCAGTGGTCAAATCAGTTAATCTTACCACAAAAGTGGAAAAGCAACATGCCAGCTGAGCTGTCAGACAGGAAGTGAAAGCTATCGATGGCATTTCAACACCAACTGAGGTACCAACTAAATATGGCCACACATGAGCCCTGTTTATACCACATGGACATAAGAAACAACGGCTGAGCCCACGTGACTTACATAATTACGAGAAGTAACAAATTGCTGTCATAACTGCTAAATTTTGTGGTAGTTTATAAAGCAGCAATAGATAACTGTAACACATCCTTATTCACTATTTTTCCTTATTAAAGGTTCTCACCTTTTAGTATCATCCAAAGTGGGAGTAGGGAAAAAATCAACTTGGTTTTATAACCAACCAATAAGTCTTATATATATTAGCTCCCATCAACTATTTTGGGGACATTACAAATATTCAAGGAGAGGACGTAGGGAAATAAATTATGCAACTAAAAATAACTGTCTCAAGGAAGGAGTAAACACTAAATTAGCCATTAAATGTCAATAAAGATAGGACTGTTAAATTATTAGGTCATATTTGTAAATGATTATTAATGCCCTCTATGGAACACTAAACTCATTATGAAAGTTATGCCATTTCTATTTATTTTCTGCCTTCATTGTTTAAGAATATAAATAATTAATAAAGTCTCTTAAAGGTAAAACAAGAAGAAACAGATTTTCAACTGGATTATTTACTAAAAGCCATTTATATACTTTATAGCCCTACTCAGACATACAAAGAGCAAATGAGGCTAACTTCATACACAAGTTCACACAACACACACCCAATTTCTAAAGCCTAATCTTTATACTTTAGCCAAAGCACTGACAATAGCAAAAATCACAACCCTTTAGTACAAAACAAAATAGATAAACACACATTTCCAACCTGGGCTAAGTCTGATATACTGTTCTTTCATTTTTTAACTGGTAGTGACATTAGAGCAATGTGCTACATTATTAGCTGTTATGAATTTATATCCCCTCCCTGCTAGAAGGTTAGTGGCAGTGATTATAAGTAAAATCAAGAACATTCAGAAATCTTTTCACTTAGCATTGTGCTTCCATCCAGAAAGTCAAAATCTCCAATACCAAATGGCATAAAGTTTTTATGACCTGAATAAATCCTGAATTCCCACCAAAAAACCAGACCACTCCTGCATTGCCACCCACTGCCTGCCACAAGCCAAAACAGAACATCATTCTTCCTTGTCATCTTTACATGGGAGGTTTCTACTAAAAATAAAATAAGTATATCTAATCAGAATCTAAGTATATTTTTCCTTCCCTGATAAATGTCTACTTTAGAAAGAGCTTCTTAATTTACCTTATTCTAAATATAAGTTCCTCTATAGAGTTAGGAGTGTGTGCTGTGGATTCAGAATGCCTTTACCACTTACTATGGAGCATGGGAAGTGATTTAACCTCTCTGGCCTCAGTTTCTTCGTGTGAAAAATGGAAACAAGAACACTGTTACATAATGTATAAAGGTATTATTAAGAATGAATGACATTACTACACATACCATGTTGAGTAACTGAATGACCCACTTAAGTGTTAGCTATATTACATCAAAAACCCAAAGATGACCTCCTGAGAGAAAAAAAATGACAAAGAAAATGACTCTTGCTGGAGCCAATATCCTTTTTCTCTCTTCTCAGTTACATAATCAGGACAGAATACATACATTAAGAGTTTAACAGTCATTAGCAGTCCTGCATCCCTGAACCATACCTATTCCTAAATCTGAGCAGTAGATGAGACTGTATTTCACAGTGGGTACCATGTAAAGCAGAAGACCACGAGGCCATGTCACTAACCCGACAAGCCTGCTTCTCTTCTCTATAAAGTTCAATTATCCCACATTCAATGTAAATGGAACAGATGAAAAGCATGAATTTATTCCACATCAGGAAAAAGTTTGAAATATAATGCCCTTCACAATATTCTTTAATTTGGAAAATTAACTCTATTTTTCAAACATAACAGTTTTGCATGTCTTAAAAGCTCTTAAAAGCCTTATATTAAACTTAAAGTTACTGGCTTAAAAAATCTAATTCCCATATAGTTCAAATTGCTCCTAATATTAGAGTTTCTTCAATTGTTTTCACTTTCACTTAAACATTTATTCATACCTGTAAACACAGAGTCCCTTACATGAAATCCTCTAACAGTCTCTTGTGAAGGACACCAACTAAAATGATTACTAGGCACTAACGAAGCTTTAAGAGAGCCTTTTTTTGAGGTGTGAGATTAAAAATGGAAGAGGCAATAAACGGTGTTTAAGTTCTGGAAAAAAAAATTAATTATTGCACCCTGTCCTATGTAAACCTTGATTTAGGGCAATTCTAACCCTTCTCCTTTAAAAATGAAAATAAAAAATTTAAAACTCATACTGCTAACAAGGATTGTTCTAAAAAAACCAACACAGGCAGTGTTCACTGATCTGGAAACTGTGGAAATGCCTAAGAATTTGCATTCTGCTTTAAATGGGCCAGGTATAATGGAGAACCCTAAGTTCTAAGCATTTCCCTGCTCAATTGTTAGTATATAACCATCACTTAAGGTTATATTATAGAATGTAATTTTTATACAGTATAGAAAAATGGAATTCAAAGAACATAACATTTTCCTTCAGATTTTTGTATACCTTCTATTTTTACTATTCGATTCACTACAGCTCTTGGAAAGGTATATAAGCTTTATGCAATACCACCTTACATTTTTAACCTTGTGCTCTAGGGAGTTTCAAGCTACACAGGCCACAGGAGATCACTTTCTAAATAGCAGTACCCCAAGCAGTCTGTGCTAAAATTATGCACCAGACATGATCCCTTTGTTATAATATAAAAATGAATATACAGCATGCCTGTCTTTTTTATCATACTGTAACCTCGTTGAGGATGGGGGTGGGGGGGCAGGGGGAGATGTTTTATTCTTTGTATTTCCAAGTAACCTGTCAGAGTGCAGAACACATGAGAGGTACTCAATAAATGCTTGTTGAACAAAAGGAGTGAAGTAATAGAGAGACCTCTATGTTGCAAGAATTTCTTCTGAAATGTTAATTTTTTGGTTTAAAAAGGGCCCCTGTTACTGACATGGGAAACTAAGCTCTATAACTAATTGGGATATACAATACAGCAAAAAATACAGAAAGATCTTACATGCATACCAACATTATACAATTTTAAATTGCTGCCTTCTGCATATCCTTCTTCCATTTTTTAAGGCCACTGCTGTTGCCAACCTGGTTCCTGAAGTTGTCTGAGACAGGGAGCAGAGAGGAATGGATATGATCCAATACACTACCCAAGAATGATATAAGACAGGGTTGGAACCAGATCTTCAAGGATTATTTATTGGCAACGCTTTCTGAAATAAGAACCAACACTGGTACTTCCATACTATTTTCTTTTTTTTCTACAGAAGAAATATAAATGCATCTAGACAGAGTACAAATTTTCAATCTAAACTAAGGATGGGAAACAAGAAAAGAACAAAAAAGGCCTGTCGGCAGTCAAAATAGTAGTTATAAAGTTCATATGCTGATACTCGGAGAAAAGCCAACAGACCCTCTATTTAGCTGTATAGCTGCTTTATATTCAATTTCAGGAAGCAGAATTGGGTCCCTACTCCACAGAAGACCAGAAGCCACGGTGCGGGCGGGACACGGTGGCTCAGCCACGGTGGCCCGCAAGCAGAATTCTCGCCTGCCATGCTGGAGACCCAGGTTCGATTTCTGGTGCCTGCCCATGCAAAAAAAAAAAAAAGGGAGCATCAAGATACTAACAACAACAAAAGTGCAGCATTCCCACCACTGAAAAAAAGAGAAAGACCGACTATAAAAAGCAGATGCAAGAAGACAAAAAGCAGAGGGGGCAAACTGCATTCATATTTCAATCACCTCAAAGTATTGCTTGATTACTATCAGTAATGGATGCTAGTAATCCTAACCTGAGTCTAAAAGAAAGATTAAACTACATTGTTTTAAAAGAAAACAAAGTATGTAATACAATAAAATTTTTTTCTGCAAAAGTGTAGTTAAAATAAGAATTTTGGCACATAATCTCTTATTTCCTAACAACATTAGAGAAATGAAACAATGCTATATGCATAAATCAGAAAGTCAACATTTAAGAACATGGAATGACAGACATTACTGCCTCACCTATATCTGTTTCTGTCCTCTTTACATATTCATAATGTCACATTCCTTGATCTCCAAATTAATACATGTCCCCCTAGGGTTGTTACCTTGCTGGAAAGTACAGACCCCAAATATGCACCAAAACTCAATGCTCTTTTCTGTATCAGCCTCCATTTCTCATCTCATACTAGGAAGACCAATGCATTCCGAGATTCCAGGTCCAAAGTGAGGCATTTCTTCTTTTGTTTTTGTTAAGAAAGACAAAGTAAGAAGTGAGATGTTTGTATTA
The DNA here is from genome assembly GCA_004026745.1 of Myrmecophaga tridactyla. Taxonomy (NCBI): domain Eukaryota; kingdom Metazoa; phylum Chordata; class Mammalia; order Pilosa; family Myrmecophagidae; genus Myrmecophaga; species Myrmecophaga tridactyla. The sequence continues at coordinate 6,494 of PVIY010045620.1, read as the reverse complement.
CACTTCTGCTCTAGTTTGCAAGCTGTCGGAATGCAATATACCAGAAACTGAATGGTTTTTAAAAAGGGGAATTTATTAATTCCCCTTTTTAAATAAATAAATAAATTTATTAATTTATTCACATATTCTAAGGCTGTGTAAGTGCCCAAATTAAAGCAAGGCTATAGAAATGTCCAATCTAAGGCATCTAGGAAAAAATACCTTGGTTCAAGAAGGCCAATGTCATTCAGGGTTTCTCTCTCAACTGGAAAGGCACATGGTGAACAGGGCAACATCTGCTAGCATTCTCTCCAGGCTTCTTATTTCATGAAGCTCCCCCGGGGGCATATTCCTTATTATCTCCAAGGTCTCTGGCTGTGTGGGCTTTGTCCATTCTGTTGGCTCTTGTGGCTCTAAAGCTTTTTCCAAAATGGTTCCCTCTTAAAGGGCTCTAATAAGGAACCCTACCTTGAATGGGTGGAGACACGACCACAGAAACCATCTAACCAAAAATTATCACCCACAACTGGGTGGGTCACATCTCCATGAAAACCATCAAAAAGCTCCCACCCAGCAATATTGAATGAGGATTAAAGAACTTGGCTTTTCTGGGATCCACAACAGATTTAAACTGGTACAACTGTCTTCTAGGTGGTTCCAGCAGCCATGTTGACATTGTAAGTGGTCAGAAGCTGGGTTTCAGTTGCAAAGTAAGGTCTTCTTCTCTATATCCTAGGTCCCTGCTAACGAATTCATATAGCATCCTTGAAGAAGCTCAAGGAAAGAAAAGAGGAAAAGATGTATACGTATAGGAGGAGCTGCTGGATAAGCACCTTCAGGAAGGATAACTCTCCTCTCCTACCCTCAATGTGAAGGAAGAGATGAGCAGTCAGGGTCAACTCTACTGATGAGCCAAAGATTCTTCTATTAATGCAAAAATACTGACTGCTAAGTTAGCTAGCAAAGGTAGGTTAAAGGAGCAAGGGTGTGAAGCTTCACCTTACCTGAGCACCAAGGGCTGTTCCCAGACCTGACTGTGGCAAGAATACTCTACATGCATAGAATTAAATCTCAAGGCAGCTCCAGCAAGTACCAGCCTTTATATATATCCAACTCAAGAGAATATTTTCATCAGGAATCCAAACCACATTTTCTTGGTTTTGTTTTGACAAAAAGTAGAGCTAAACAATTTAGAATATAAACTAGAATATATGTCCTTCCCTCATACTGTTTTCCACTTATTCTTTCAACTAACAGATGTTTCCTACATACCTACTACGCACAGGCACTGCTAGGTACGAAATAAGTGTACTAATTACTGTACTCCCTACTCTAATCACAAAACCACTTGGCACTTAATCCCAAGAATGACCAGCCATCAAGCTTCAGAAAATGGGTTCCTTTTTATTGTTTGTTACTGGGACCACAGAATACCTAGTGCAGTCAGCCTCCTGCCTCTATTATGAGACTGCAGCAATTACCAAGAGACAACCACTGTGGTTCGCTATTGTAAAAAGTTATCAATTAAAGAGCTGAAGTATATGGCTTCAGGGTTTATACCAATGAAATAATAGTCACCCAAAGTGTAGGAAGCTGAAGGCTGTACTGAAAATAAACTAAGAGAGTTTCATTCAGGAATTCAAAACTCAGAAAAGCTAAAATGAAGAAATGTCAAGGCTGTGTTGGGAGTCTCTACAAATGGAAATCAAGAGAATGGACTAAAAATCATGTAATAGCATAATTCCATCATATAAAGGATTATGAAAAAATAAAGACAGAAACTGAAATTTTTGTTTGTTCCTTAATCCAAAGTACCCAGAAAGAAAAGCAGTGCATGTGTTTGTCTTCTTTAACGAAAAAAATAGCTATTTTTACTAATCCAGAGAAACAAACACAAGAATCAATGTCACATTTTCACCAGTCATGGAGAAGGAAAGATTCAAACTCCAAAATTTCCTTATCACCGTTTACCTCCATCCATTTATACGTCAGCACTTTATTTAGCAGTGAGAGTGAGAGTCTGAGTTATGTGCTTGTGCCTATTTATTTTTCTTTGATAGCACTTTAAAATGTGGAAAGGCCTCCTGTTGACTGGTTCTATTGTATGGTTTTAGGGGCCAAAGTCCAACATCTTCATGAACTTCAGCAAAGTTATTATTGGAAAACACGAATTTAATTGTAAATCTGCCTTAGAACGGCTGAGTCTAGGCAAATACTTTTTTAGCAGCACCTTTAACACCTATACCTCAATGCCTCAAAGACATGTCCTGATAACAATATATATGGAAGTGCTCTAAGTCCCTTAGCTCAAAGGCTCTGCTTAAACTCCAGAAACGTTCATAATATGCAGCACACTGGGGTCTCTTAACTCGATGAAAAAAACCAACCCCAATTAAATTTATGTGTGAGTCAAGGAGGATAGTCATGGCTAATAAACCACAATCTTAACTTTACCAATTAGAGATGTGTAAAGTCGTAGATTTAAAAGCTAAAAGACCCCACAGTCCAACCCCATCTTTTGAAGGTGAGAAACCAAACCTCCAGGAAGAAGTTGGCTGGGTGGGAATGATACTGACACCTGGCCCTACCTAGACTCGGTGAAGTCGTAGTATTAAGCATCTCTCATTTTCCCAAATTATAAACTCCTCATCCATCCAAATGGTGAGACAGCCTTTTAAAACAAACTGAGTAATAATTCCATAAGGACCAATCTTGTTCCCTCCACTCTCCCTCCAATATCCTTCAACCCCTTGTGTCCCTACCAGGAGACTTGCAGGTAACCGAAGCCTGATTAGAATGACTCTTTTATCAGACCCCACAATCGAGGACACAGCTTGACAACTGTTCACATTCATCACTAATGTAACGTTTTGGTCCGTTCTTAATCGCAGGGCCATCGCACCCGGAAATGAAATCTCAAGCGCAACCCACTCTGGACTACCATATCATTTCCTTAAGTTGTGACCGACTGCGGGGGGACGCACCACGAGGACACCGCGGACCCTTAGGCACTGCCGCTCCCGCCTCGGGCCTGCAGGTCACTCGCGCTTCTCGGCCACGAGGGGGTCCGGGTAGGGACCAGGCGGGCGCGCGCTCCTCCCCGGGCCGCCGCAACGGGCGCTCGGCGGAACTCGAGGGTGGCACCCGGGCCAGGCGCCTCTAGGGACGCCGCCCGGGGGCGAGGGCTAGTCACTAGCAGGACCTGGGCGACCCGAGGTGTCCCTAAGTAAGGCAGCTTCTCCAGCGTCCCGGGCCCGGGAGACGGCGGCCAAGGCCGCGTCCCTTCAGCAGCGACCTGCGACCGTCCGCGGGAGGCCACCCCGAAGCCGATGGGGCCGGTCTCTGAGGCAGCAACGGGATCCCTCCCGGACCTGCTCGCGGGCGCTCAGGGACCGCTGGGGGTACGGATACTCGGCCACTCTGGGAGGCGCTCCGTCCTCAAGCGGCCCCCGCCCAGTGCACGCCACGCACCGCACCCCGCCCGCGTGCCCGCCCTCACCATCCCGTCCGGCGGGCCGCGGGCGGGGGTCGCGCGTCAGCCCGCGTCCCCACGCCGCTCACCTGCGGGCTCTAGACTCGCCCCATGGCCTCCCGCGCCGTGCCGTGCCCTGCGGCACGGCCCCGGCCGCCCCCGCCGCCTCCGGGAAGGGGCAGCCGTACGCCGCGCTCACAGTCCCCAGCCACCACCGCCACTGCGGCTCCCGCCCACCCCCGGCCGGGCCATTCCTAGGCCACCTCTCCGGGCGCTGAGCCGACCGTCCCACCCCCACCCCCCACCTCCTCAGCCCGCCACTGTTGGTACCGTCCTAGCGTAACGCCTTCCCGACGACCAATCCCAGGGCTCAGCCGGCGCGGCCCCGCCCCCGTCCTCCGGTGGGCGGAGTCTGCCATTTCTGTGCTGTAAGGGCCACCCCCCCCCGCCTCCCATCCTTAACCCTTTCCATCCCGGCTTGGCGCCGCTTAACTCTCTTAGCTCACGCTTACCTTCTTTTTGCCGCCCCGCCCTGCTTACATCAATCGGCCATTCACCTCTCTCTTGCCTTTGCTTTTTCCCTTCCTGCTTTTCTTAAGCAGGTAGGTAGCCAGGCAGCGGGACTGGACATTTGGGATTCCCCAGGCCAAGTGCTATTTATGAGAGGCAGTTTCTCTCCTTTTGCCCCTCTCATTTGCTCGGATTTCTCCCTGGAGGTTCTGCCTATATAAATGTATCCCTCTTGCCTGAAAGAGGCCACCTGTCATCCACTGAATACAGATTTCTTTTTCCTTAGACCAGAGCGGAGCTCCCTGCTACATGCTTTTAGGAGTATTTAACGAAATAGTGATGTTTACTATATTATCCGTTTTCAGCTTCTAACTATTGCACTAGTCTAGGACACTGGTGTCTGGTCTCCAATGCTCAGCACCCAGTAGGTCAATAAATAGCTTGAAAGATTCTCCTTCCCCTTAATTTATTTGTCCCTTTCCACTGACGCCATACAGTGCATCCACTGTAGAAAGTATTCATTCATTCATTCACCATCTGCTAAATTTGTAGATGTGCCTGATCAGGAATATTAGACTGCTCGTTGCTCCATGGGATAAGATGTATAATGGGGGGAGGGAAAGACCACGCTGTCATTTTTTAGACTGTGTAGTTAATTTAAGCATCAGGGTAGAGTGAAAAGAACTCTTCCTTCCTGGCTGTGTGATACTGGATGTGCCACTTGGCTTTTCTGAGCATTTGTTTCCTTATGTGGAAAATGGGAGTTCATTGTAGCACCAACTTCACTGGGTTTTCATGAAGATTAAATTAGGACATATGCACAGAAAGTACATGGCAAATTGTTGTGTAATGTTAGATGTTGCTTACTTATGTATTTATTGAATCAGGAGATTCTAGAAAAATAAATGGATTTCACGCTGGCTCCAGCCCATCAAGTTAGGGGGCAGTTCCTCTACAGGAAGCATTAATCACTGCTAGAAAGGGGTGAGCTTTGTATCAATCAGTCTTCTACTGGATGTAGTTTAGGGTCATTTTCTACCACAGAATGCGTAAACCTTGGGAAAATGAGCTGCATGGTAATAAGTGTCTACGTTATTTAGCTACACATGAGCATTGATCTGCTTGCAGTCAGCTGATCTTCCTGAACCTTGCTCACTATCATCAGGAGATCGTGAAACAAAAGGGCAAATCAAAGTCTCCTCTAAGACACTCTTCCAAAAGGACTTTACTTTCTTGCATATAAGGCTGACAGGAACAGCAAGGGTAGACTTTCCAGTGGTCACTGCTCAGGAAACTATCTTGTGGCTTCAGCTTCCTGGACAGATGGGCTCCTCTGTCTTTAAGAACTTTCAGAGAGGACAGTTCATGGGCTCTCTAGGCAAAAAAAGTTCAGTATTTAATAGGTCCATATTACATGCGGCAGGATAGACACCTTCCTCATCTGTTCTTAGAGAAGAAGAGTCAAGGGTTTAAGGCCTCTGTGCAAAGGTTTGGACAGCAATATTGTTTGTTCCCCGGTTTTCTCTTCCCCAGGCTCTTAGTGAATATATTCACAGCACAGTGTCTGATGCTCCATGACCTTAGTTTCTCTTCCCTCTTCCTGTGAGGAGTCTTATTTTCCAACCAATCAACGGTCAATATATCCTAGGTATTCTGAAAAATGCCATCATTTAAGACAAGGACTTTACCTTCAAAGGGTTTGCATGACTAGCACACAGGAAACAGCTGCAAGGAACATGGTACACTTAAGTTATGCAGCACAGACTCTGTGATCCCTGAAAGAATCAGAGTCTAGGAAGATGGTGTGAGCTAGTGTTGTCAGGTAGAGAGCTGCAGGTGAACAAAGTATGGGTGGGAGAAATATGAGCCAAAGTCAGGTAGTGCGATGTGAATTCAGAGACAGACATGCAGCAGATGAGGCATGATGGGAGAATTATTCATTCATTCATTTCATGAATGTCCGTCAAGTGTCAGGCACTGAGCTACACTGGGGCCATACAAAGACGAAGACAGCCTGGTCTCCTTCCTTGAGAGGCTTACAGTCCAGTTTTGGGAAATGGAAAGGAAGGCCAGGCAGAGGCATCATTAGGAGAGGCTGAGTACTTTGTCAAGATTCCATGACACTGCCTCACTGTGTGATGTGTTGTGATTCTAGGAGTCTTTGCCTAATCTCTCCTTTTCCCCTGTCTCCCCAGTCCCCAAGCTGCAAGACTTTTAAGGATACAGACCGTGACTTTAATTTCTTATTTAGTTCCTATGGTGGAATGCCTCTTTCAGAGTACGTTCTCCATACTCCTGCTTTGAAGTGCATTGAATTGAAACCAGGGCAGTATTTTGGCTGGTCCCCTCCAGCCGAGGTCAGTGTGGGTTCCTCAGAGAAGAATCATGGTTATTACCCCTCAGTGCCGAACCTTCCAGGGCCTCCAGAATTGAGTAGAAACTCTTCCACTCAGCATTTACCATCCCACTCCACCTTTCCATTTGTTCTTTGCATACATCCCTTTTCCCCACCCCACCCCCATTCTTTCTCCTG
>PVIY010045619.1:0-18974 GCA_004026745.1 Myrmecophaga tridactyla | reverse complement strand
CTCCACCAAAAGGGGGAAGAGTGAAATGAGACAAAGTGTCAATGGCTGAGAGATTCCAAACAGAGTCGAGAGGTTATCCTGGAGGTTATTCTTATGCATTAAGTAGATATCACCTTGTTATCCAAGATGTAATGGAGAGGCTGGAGGGAACTGCCTGAAAATGTAGAGCTGTGTTCCAGTAGCCATGTTTCTTGATGATAATTGTATAATGATATAGCTTTCACAATGTGACTGTGTGATTGTGAAAACCTTTTGTCTGATGCTCCTTTTATCTACCTTGTCAACAGATGAGAGGAACATATGGAATACAAATAAATAATAGGGGTAACAAATGTTAAAATAGATTTAATTTGAAATGCTAGTGATCAATGAAAGGGATCAGTAAGGGGTATGGCCTGTAAAATTTTGTTTGTTTGTTTGTTATATTTTTCTGTTGTCTTTTTATTTCTTTTTCTGAATTGATGCTAATGTTCTGGGAAATGATCATGATGATGAATATGCAACTATGTGATGATATTGTGAATTGCTGAGTGTATGTGTTGGGAATGTTTGTGTTTCTTGTAATTTTTTTTAATTAATAATAAAAAAAAAATTCTCTGGTTTGTATCTTGAATGTCCACAATTTCTCCTTCATTTTTGAACGGTAGTTTTACTGGATATAGAATTTTTGCTTGACAGTCATCTTCCTTCGGCACTTTATATGTCATCCCATTGGCTTCTGGCTTTCATAGTTTCTGAGACTAAATCATTTCAATCTTACTGAGGATGCCTTTTACATGAGTCATTTTTCTCTTGTTGCTTTCAAAATTCTCTATCTTTTTAAAAATTGTTGAACAGGTTTATTCAAAACTTCTTAGAACTGTTATTATTCCAGTGAGCATTGTGACCCTCCAAGAGAAGTCTCCCAACTTTTCCTTTCAACGTTTTATTTTGAAATACTTACAAATAGGACAGGTACAAAAATAATACGTCCCACACAGAGAACTCCAACATACTCCTATCCCCCTGCCCCCGATAGCCAGATATACCAATTTTAACATTTTCCTCCATTTGCCATATCTAGCCATCTATCCATCATTCTATCAATTCATTTATCTGTGTAGTTATCAGTCTACTTATCTATCCATGTTCTTAACACTTGAGTGTAGGTTGTATACACCATTTTCTCCTTGAACTCTTAACACCACCATGTACACTTCTTAAGAACAAGGATATTCACTTATATATCCACCTTAAGTGCAGTTATCAAGTTCAATAAATTTTACATTGATACACAGTTTGCAATCTATTTTTTCCACATGTACCAATGTTGTCCTTTTGAGCTTTCTCTCCTCCCTTGTTAGATCCCATCCAGGATCATGATTGCCTTGTCATTGTCTCTTTAGTTGCTCTTTCTCCCTGCACACCAACTTTTAATTGTGGGAACACAGATACACAACATAAACTTTCCCATCCCAACTACTCTCAAGCATACCATTCAGGGGGATTCATCACATTCACTATTGCAGTACCCTCACCACCCTCCATTACTAAAACCTTCCCATCTCCCCGAACAGAAACCTTATAGTTCCCCATTGCCCCCACCTCAACCCCTGGCAACCTGTACTCTAATTTCTGTCTCTATATGCTTGCATATTCTCTGATATTTTCTTTGTGGGGCTTAAATTTAACATATTAAATCTGTAACAATCTCATTGGCTTTGATAGAAAGTTAACTTCAATAGCATACACAAACTATTTTCCTAAACCCTTCCATTCTCCACCTTTATGCATTTTTTTTGGCCAGAAAGCAGATGCTGGGAGTCCCAAACCATTGAGTCCTCATTTCATGCATTTGCCTTTTAGATATTGTAGGAAGTAAGAAGTGGAGTTATAAATCAAAAATATAATAGCATTGGCATTTTTTCCTTGCTCCTTTTGTATTCTCTTCCTGGTACCCTTTCCCTATCTCCTGTCTAAATTTTGCTCATCTGTCAGATTACAGCTCAAATGTTATTTCCTCTGCTGAGCTTGTACTGAGTAACAGAGTAGATTACACATTTCACCCATCACTTACCCAAGTTTAATTAAATTGTTTAACGATTGCTTCATCTGCTAACTTGTGAGCTGCATGAGGACTGAAACTATCTGGCTCACCATTTAATTTGCACATATGATACAGAGTATATGGGCAATAAATACTGGTTGAGTGAAAAATCTAGGTGCTGAAATATTTTTGTCCATTTAACTAAGGCTTGTTTTGTCTTCCTTTGTCATAGGTCAAAGTCTTCTCAGATCCTCCCACAATCACTCCAAGAAATGTCTCTCTTATCTGTTTTCTCCTCAGAGTAGTAGATGACAGGACTGTACACTGGCTAAGGTCTCTCACACACTCTAGAGCAAAGGTACCTAGGAAAAACAGGGTTCTCTTTTTACACATGAACTGTCCAGAGTTCCTAGTGGGCTGAAATTCTGTAATGAATAGCTCTTGTGTACTCCCAAAACCCAGCAAGAGAAGGAATCTTGCAACTGTGGACAGCCAAGAAGTAAGTTGTGTTCCTGGTGTGCTGCTGACGCCATCGAGGGTAACACATGCAAAGTTGTCCCAGGGTGGGGTCATTCTCTGGAATGTTGGGAACACGTGTACTCAGAAGCAGAATAGTTTACACAGGACTTCCTTCAATCAGTTCCCAAGACAGAGTACCTGCCATCTCATCTCTCCCCAAAACTCATTCACATACCAAAGCCTGGGGTAGCCCGAGCCCATCCACATCTGCAAAGTTAACTGCTTCCAAGCAGGGTCTGGATTTAACTTGGAAAATACGGCTGGGACAAAGCAGCTTGAGTTGAGGACAATTTGAGCACAAAATATTGTGCTCTCCTTTCTACAGCAGGACTTCTTTCTGAAGTGCAAGTTACTAATGGAGCCCTGCATGATAAAGAAGAAAGAACAGTTCTGTACTCAACAGGCCTGAATTTTATCCCTTACTTGGGGGCATGAAGTGGTTGTTGTGAGGACTCAGTGAGATGTGACTAAAATCCTTAGGAGACTCTATGGTCCATACTTGTTCAATAAATGGTAGTGGTTTAACTATCAGGTGTTCCTTGGGTGTCCAGAGTAATCTGTGCTTCCTCCATCAATAACGTCACACTGGTTTGAAAATGGCCTATTCACTGTTCAGTTTTCCCCACTAGACTGTTAACAACCATGTAGGGCCAACATCTGGCCTCCCAAGTACCATGATAAACTCACCGTATTGAGTGCTTATGACGTCAGGCACTGTTTTAAGCACTTTACATCATTACTTCATTTAATTCTCATAACCCTATGGAGTTAGGTATTATTGTTGTCCTCATCTTATAGCTGAGTAAATAAAGGCACCAAAAGGTTAAACAATTCATATCTAGTGTGATATAACAGGTTAATTAGTAGAACCACACTCAAATATAGTTTGGCAAGTTCTAGATTCTGTACTCTTTACCAATCCACCCAATCCCATTTTTCTCCTGCGCTTAACATTCGTGACAGAACATACCATCCCAATTGTCTTCTCCCGTGTTCATACAGCTGTATTTATTCCATAAGTTTCTTTGTATTGGCCTAATACAATGCCTTATACAGCCAAATACTTTACCATCAATTTGCCTTTTTGTAGATCTAGTGCTGGGTTTGGCATTCTGAGTGTAGGGTCCAATTTTGTTCTTACACAAAACATCTCTTGGTTTGTCAGCCTGGGCACTAGACTGAGTAGATCATTGGGAGGTTGGTAGTTCTAGTGTTTTAACAATGATAAGGCAATTGAGATTTTCAGCTACTAAGTATGAAGGAAAAACACCAACTCCAGCCACAGCATCACACTTTTACATGCTTCAGGAATCAGTCACCACTGGTTACACTTCCCTACTTCTCTCTAATAGTCTAAGTGAAACTGGGCTTTCAATATTTCGTGTTCAGATCTCATATGCTTTTGAAAAATACTGCAAATTGCACATACAAGAACATTATTTCTTTGTAATTAAATAGTAGGATGAATACTTATGTATGACCACCACCCTATTCAATAGGATATTACCAGAACCTCTGAAGACCTTCATGTACCCCTCTCCAATGGCATCCATCTCTCCTGGTAGTGTTAATATGCTTCATATTGCATGAATTGAGAACAATAATTTTTATGATAAATAAAACAGAAGTAATTCCCAAATACTTTGTTATGAAAGGCACTGGAAGCAAGTGGATTTGAGGTTTCATTTTCTACTGAAATTGATGTTTTCGGTGAGCTGCTTCCAATTCTAACTTTACAATCACTGTGCACAGCACAAGTGTATGAAAAAATACGTCACTGAACTGTGGTCAACATGTAAAATCAAATTTTGCCCCAATTAAGGACACACACTTTTAAGGCAAAGCTGGCCAGAATGTTAAGCCATGTAGGTGCGGCAGACAGTGAAGGTGGGATTCAAATTGGAGGAGTAAATAGTTGCCATCAAAGAAAAATTTTTCCTGGAATGTGCAAGCAAGAACTTTGCCTGTGACTGTGTGAGAGAACTTGGTTACAGCAATAGGCATTCTACTCAAACAGCCTGATAAACACCACAATGATAACCCTTGATGCATTTAATCCTTACAGGGCAGCCTCAAGTTCTGGTAGTAAAAAATGTGCCTCGAACCCCCAAAAGTTGAGAACTATTACTCCAGCCAATAGATGTTTCTGAAGTAAAGCACTATATGAAATAAAAATTTCACCCCACCCCCACCCCCTCACCCAGTTATTGGTTCAAAACACCTATATCTGCCCAAGACTGGAGTAAATGAAATGCATTTTTACCACAGATCTCATAGCAGCAAATGAGACCCAAAAATTTGTCATAATTTTCGGTGTTCCTTGGTTAATAAGAGGATTAAGTTGGGAAAATAAGAGTTTTCAGAGAAATTGACTCTAGAAAGGAGGAAAAAAGACAACGGAAGCTATAAGCCATAGGTAGAAATGCTTGGATAGATGCTCACAAAATCTCTCTCCTCCTCTCACTAGTTTCTCTAAAAGACATGGTTTCTTGTCCTAGCACAGTATATTTTCTTCTTACCTTTTAAATGTGGCTGCATACGAAGTGACAGATATTTTTTTCACCTTCGTAAGATGCAATGAATAACACCCTAAAGAATCTAAGTGAATCAAGGGTTAAATTCTATGCAAAAACATGTTTTTTAGACTGAGTTTTCTCTTAGGAAATAAACATGGAAAATCTTTACTTTTCTTTTTTATAGTTAGGATAGCTAAATAATTTATCCTTAAAATCAGGATGTTTTCAAGAACAAAAGGGGCTGTTATTAATAATTATGCCAGAACATGAGCCACAATTGTTCCAGACAAACTGGCTACATGATCATTTAGTTAGCACAATCTTGATATTCAGTAATTAATAAATTATCACATTGTTTAACGCTTAACTCTCAAATCTGACAATCTTATTTAAAGAAATGGAACATTAACATAGACACAATTTGTTAGATGTATATTCTTCTGGTCATTTTTATATACCAAATAAGCCCATTTGGCTAAAGGATAAATGTTCCATTTTTTCCTTCAGCATTTTTTGCATTTTGAGCATTATCATGCTTTATTGATAAGGTAAATGAGTACAGGAAGCTAATAAATGGCCCCAAATCACATTCCAGAGTTCAGCTCAAAGCTAAAAATAAAAACTTTGCTCCCCAAATCTCTAGCAATCATGTTGTTCACTGAACTACGAAGGGCTCCGTTCTAGGAACTGACCAGATTTCTATTAAGGATCCACCAGAGGTGGAGACTTATGACCACCTTTCAGACAAGAAATTTTCTCAACTGTGTAAGGAGGCTTTTCCTGGCCTGCATTAATCCTCTTCATTCCCCTTCTATAAAATGCCTGAGTAAGTGTCCTGATCATTAGTCATGTAGTTTAGTCTTTTAAAAAAAGATTTCTCTGGGCATTCAGGTCTTCATTAACTTTAGTACTTGAGATTTTTGTATGTTGTAGTAACTAAGCAACAGTTAAGATGTTTTAACTTAACATATCCTGCATTGGCAAGTTTAAAAAAAGAACTGACAAGTAGCTTGGCAGAACCTCCCTCTGACTCTCCCAGTCTGTTCACTGGCTGCTCATCTACTGCTAACAGAGACCTCTTCTGTCTCAGCCTTGCTAACAGCCTTGTCCTAGCCTTTTACCACGGCAGGGTAGAATGGATCCTATAGTGTCTTTGATTATTCATAACTGAACAAAGGCCAGACTGAACTAGTGGTGTGATCATCCAACATCTATTATAATGATTCTCACACCCATATCGTAAACTTACTCTTAACTGCTTCAGCTTTAAACAATATTTGCCTTTACTTATGAAAGCACAACTGTAAGTTTTGAATTAGCAGTTGAAGAACTGCGATTACTCACTAACTATAAGGATATGCATTTCCAACATAAGCACTAGTTTTTTCTTTTCAACGAACAGACAAAACTCATTAAATGAGAAAATGTGTGAAAGGTCTGCTTTAAAACATTCAATGTTAGACGGACTTTAAATCCTGGGCATGCTCAAGATTCTAATCTAATCCTCATTCCACAATCTCTACAATCTTTTAGTCTCAATCTCATCATCCATAAAATGGGGATAGAACTATACTTATCTCACAGGTTTGTGAGGTTGAAATGAGATAATGCATGTAAACTGTCTCCTTTTAGACTGTATGTCTCTTAAAAGCAGGGGTATTACAAGAATTGAATGAGCTTAAGTATGTACAACATAAAAGTAGCTATCATCATTAGCTCCCAGGGAATAAAGTTAGATAAGCTAAATTTGTCAATTTAGGTTCTTCATCTCTAATTTTAACCAGTTGAATGTTATCTTAGGAAAGGGAGTCTTCCTAAAGCTTTGGAACATACTCAGTGGCTTGCTGAGAGACAAGAACAAGTCAGGATATCTCATACAAGAGATGAGGTTCTAGACCAATAATCAAGGAACTTTATAAAAGGGGTACTGGACACCTTACATTTTGATGACAGAAGTGCTGTCTCAGCTACTTATTAGTGGTATGATCTGGGGAATTTACTCTTTTAAACTCAGTCTATAAAAAGAGGCTTTTTAATCAGTTTATGGGATGATGGAGTTTAAATAATTTTTAAATGAGACCAAGCTTAACACATGGCCTTAACAAAACTATCAATGTGAAATTTTCTCTCCTGTGATGCTAATACTGTAAGTATGGTTTTGAATCCTAGATGGCCTGAGATTCTGTTTTACTGGTGAACCTATGAGCATGATCTTAGCAAACCTCAACCAGGCGACACTGTCACCTGCAACAAGTGGTTTTAAAATTTTAAAAGCAACAAAACGTTTTACCCCTAAACAACTAATGAAAGTGGGACAGGGAACTGCTCTAGTGAAAGGAGGCAGGAAGAAGAGAGGGACTGAGAACTACTGATTTGGTCCCCTTCATGAGCCCTGGAACCCCAGAGCTCTACAAACACAGTATGAAAATAAACTGCCCTAATGAGAAAAAATATTCAAAAGCTACAAGAACTACGGCATGATAAAAATCTTCTCTCCAGGCACTGGAATCCTACTGAGTTGTCTTGTTTGAAAGAAGTAAACTGGTAATATTCTACTTTGCTTTAGAGATCTGTTATAAAAGCCTAAGAGTATTAACATGGAGGTAAAAGAGGACCTGCCTGGGACAGGTAATCCAGAGAGGCAGTGTTTTTCAAAGCAATGTCATTACACCAAAGGAAAAAACCTGGCCCTGCTGTATAATAGTCTCATCTTTTATTACTTATCTCATAATTTCACTTAAGGTAGGGTTTTTTTTAGGGGGTATAGAATAAGACATAAAAAATTTACATTCTTAGTTGTCTTATATCCAATTAGAAAGCAAAAAGGAGGTATCCTCTTTAAAAGTAAAATGTCCTACAATTTATTCATTCACTTACAGCCTCACTCACAATCAGGGTTCCAAAAAGGCTTGCAAACCTCCTATGGAAAGGAAAAAGTAAACTATACCAAGTTTAATAATGCAGTCCTCACAAATACACAGCCATTATGGCAAGACTATAACATCTTTCTTTTTAAAAAAAGGGGGTGGTAGTGTCAGGGGCAGAAAGGGAAGGCTCCCTAAGGTCACATAACACAGATAATCTGGTTACAAACACTAGCCTAACCTTGAAGGGAGAAGAGGAAAATATCACAATGGACATGTTGCAGAAAGAGAGTTTGTGGAAGATGAATGTTTCCAGGCAGCCTGTTTAAATCTTAGCAAATACAAACCACAAGCAGAGAGATGTCTCAGGCCTTTTCTCTTTTCTTTCTTTAAAACAACTAATTTGAAGTTAGCTAGGCTCCAAGTTGCTCAAGACAGCCCGGTATTGGGTCTAAAGAATAAAATTCATGGAAAAGCTGCGAAGCCACGAAAATACATTAAAAAAAAAAATTCAGGTATAATACACAAAAGCGAACAAGTTTATCTTAAAAAATATTAAGTATCACATCCATAGACTATTCCTAATTATAATTACTTCTTAAAGCAACATTTGTCTTTGTTTACAAATACAGCAGCAGGTGATAAAACCTAAACATCTCAAACAGATTGTTTACAGTTCTTAATACAAACAAATGTATATGTGTCAAATCACATTTTAGGCAGTTTAACTTAAAATGCATAGACAAATACATACATTAAATCTGTCATTAAAAAGCCGATGAAAGATCACAATTTCAAGAAAAAATACAAAAAATATAGAACACGCATAAAGTCAAGTTTACTTAGTGGCAACAAGTCAGTATCTGCTAATCAATGACAGGCAGAGAAAGTGCCTACATACGGAGAAAAGAGAGGAAAAACACATTACTTGACACATGTGAATCGTTGCACTAACACCACACTTTTGAAAAAAATCAATTTCTTACTTAAAAAAAATATAAACACTTTGCCTTTAAAAAATGTTCAAAGACTGGTATATAATTTCTACCAGCAAAACTATGTTCACCTGTGTAAACTAATAATGGGGGTATTAATTAATTCTGTAATGTCACCCCTAGACAGTGAGCATCTCAAGGACAGGGATTATCTTTCATCTTTGTATCTCAGGCATTTGGCAAAGTACTTGGACTATGGACATTGTTAAATGTTTATTGAATGAATACAGTTCTCTGATGTCTTCTAAATCCAGAAGCTTGATGGCATTTCTTTATTAATACTGATTATTTTACCGGCAATTTTTGTTCTACTTGGCAGAATTCTACAAACAGAAAGAACAATGTCTTCAATATTAAATATTGCTCTAAGATTATAGTCTTCCCTGAAAACCACCTTCTATGCATAGTACAGTCTATCAGTGTGATTTCTCTGAATTTAGGTTTATGCTTTTCAAAAAACACTCGAAGGTCTGTGCTTAAGTTTAATTTCCAGGGTTTATAACTCTGGCATTTTATAAATGTTGGCACTAATCATTTAGAAGAGTAGGCAATTGATGTGCAAATCAGGCACAATATTTTAAACTTTTGAATAGAGCTATAGTCACTTACACAAATAGTTTCAAAAGTTGTACACTTGAGTATAGTAGGTGGCACTATAATAGGTGACACTATAGTAGGTGACACTAATTATTTGTGAGTGAAAATATCATAGGCATAACTGACCTATTTCTTAAAAAATATTCCATTATTCCACTGTGGTGGTGTGATTCGCCTAGGCCAAAAATTCACCCCTTTTCTTCTCTGCCGTATTATTATTCAATACACTTTAAAGACAATAAAGAGTAAAATGGACAAAGGTCCTTGGGTACTTAAAAAAATGTACTGGCTATTCTTGAATGATCACTACATTATACTTTACACAAAATAGGGCTGTGGGGTCAGAGCTATAAACAGCCTTTTCATAAGCAGAAGATGTAAGGCTGAGTCCTGCAGAGAAGACAAACCAAGGCATTTTAAGTACTCCTTTAAGGAGCATTTGATTCTTGAGAACTGAGTGTATGAATGGAGACCTAATGTGCATAAAATGTACCCTGTAAAATTTCTATTTTAAAAAGCTTTATTTTTTCAGTCATTTTTAAGTTTAACCTCAGCACTGCTTATGTATTTTATTTTGAAATCTAAGATTCTAACCCCAGAAACACTATTCCTTAATACCTCAACTATCTCCATCAAATACATATTCCATAATTTGGGTTCCTTTAAGATCAAACATACTTTCTAACAAGCATTCTCTTCAATAAACAAATCTTAGCCAAGCATGACTTGTTTGAAAGTAACATTATTTCCTTGTTAAAAAAAAAATCCTAGATGCTTTGCCCTTTCTTTATTGAAACCTCTTCTACTTTTCTTAACTTTACCCTGAACCTAAAAATACTTTTTGGTGCAGAGTGGCCACAAGAATAGAGAACTTCCCCAATGTAAGAAATTGTGCTCTGCAGAAATAGAGAATATAAAAGCAAATTTTATTATCCCTTTGATTTCACTCTTACATAAAAAAAAAAAAAGTATACCAAATACCAGCTTCAAAGTCCTTAAAAACAAAGGGCTACAATGGCAGTGGTCGAGGGCAGTATGGGCTACTAAAAAGGTACTGTACTTATGGGAAGCAATAATCTCTAATTTTGTGTTTAATTTCCCACAAATTCTTTAACAAAAGATTTCTTCCCATAACCAGGACAATGGACTCCATAAGTAGAGCCAACTTATCTCAATGTAAATCAACCAAAACCTTAAGAAGAGGAGCTTTTGGTACCATCTTCCTTTACCTGTCACCCTAGCCTTCCAAATAACTGACATTACGGTACTGACTGATCATTTAAGCTATGACACCTCCTATGGCTACCTGCCTTGAAATGAGAGACTGCTTAGACAATAGAATCCAAGAATGTTGTAGACAGCTGCTATTTGCCCTTGAAGTAAAGAAAAAAAGACCACGTATGTCACTACATAAGAGCTGTCTAAAGACATCCTCCATCTGAATATATCTAAACAACTTAGTTTCACCTTTTATCAATTCTAAAAGCTTGAAACCTAACATCTACTTAAAACAAGGAAGGCCAGGAAGGCCTAAACACTAATGTCCTTTTCAAGGGTGATCATCTTGCTTCTTAAAAGGAGGTAGCTACTAAACCATTAAATTGGCAGCATTTGGCATTCTTGACATTTTAATTATAGGAGAAATAAACTACTAAATATTTTATTTCTAAGCAAAAACAGCACAATCCGGCATAAATCTCTCTTAATACTGGTCCAAGAAATCCACAATACATTTTAGAAATCCAATGGATACATTCAAAATTTCAAAATGTTATTTGATAAATAACAAGGTCAGTTCCACATCATTCACTTATTCTAAATCTAAGAACCTTATTTATTTTTTTTTTGCCAAAAAGCTACGTAGGTTGTTTGGCAGTTACAAACAGTACTTAATATTTAAGCAATATAGTCACACTGCTTTAAACTTAATTATAAAGGCCTATTTATTATTTTCATGTGTTAGAAGATAACTTTTTTCAAGGATGACACTCAATTTAATATTTACTATCAACAAATATAGAACTGAACTTGAGAGCCATAGCTTTACAGATCCAGGAAACTTATGCAGGAAACAAATGACATATCATAACCAGACTCTGAAAGATACGTATTTTGATTTGCACTTGTACAAAGAGAAAAGTCCTATCTGTATGACTTAAGGTTCTCTAAATGTAATGCAATATGTTTACAACAGACCCCTAGAGTGTGCCAGTTTTCCCTATCAGGGAGAAATCAGGAGATGTGCTCCTTCTAAAGAACCGAGAGTGGGGCTACAGGGAATTGCCTGGGCAGCATAGCTGCCTCAGGTTTTGCGGGAATGCAAATTAATTGCTGCTAGGAAACAACTGTCAGGGTTTCCTCTAGCTTGAAGTTCAAAACAAAGAGAATTATTTCCTTCCTTGAGCTCTTCCCAAAGTAATATGGATCTCTCCTAATCCATTCTAAAGCAATAAAGAGATCACCAATGCTGTAAGAACATAATTTACATACATGTTGGCCTGGATTAAAAGAAATGTTTTTAAAAATGGCAGGTTTTAAGAATTTAATGACCCATCTGGCTAAAAACAAAACACAAAAATTTTGAGTGGAACTCAAAATAATGAAAAAGTTTTACTAATCAAAGCTCAAGGTTAAGAATGAATATTGGCAGGTTAATGAACTCAAAATGTAGCAATAATTACTGACAATTTAAAAATGTATATCCAAAATATAACCTCGAAGGGACCAGACTTATTTATACTATGGATAGAGCAGCTCAAAATGTTTAGAGGCATCACTTGTTTAAATTATGGCAATATGATTGTTTTCAAAATGTGTTTATTTAGGGAAAAAGTGATTATAGAAAAATACTTGAAATAATTTGCCAATGAAGTAGGAGATTCTAACAATAATCCACATCACCTTAGATTTTTAAGTGTGTAGTTTCATAATTTAAACAAATTCAAAATTTGTTTTAAACAAATTCTATTAAAGAACTATTCAATATACCTAATCACTTTAACTTTCCATGAAGACCAAATAAAAATTACATTTGAATGATTTACGTTTTGTCTGATTGTTCCAAATGTACATCCAAGTACAAGAGGCAGATATCTTCTCTGAGAGGTGCAAGAGTTGTTCTTTCATGAATGCCCTCTAAGAATAGTGAAATCAGCAATTTTTATATATGCATTCATGTGCATATATATGTACTTCAAAAAGCAAAGCGTCATCTCTTCGTCCATTAACTTAATGGTAAGACTGCAATAGAGAAAAGAAAAGGTCAACTTCTACATTTTGCAAATGGAGTTTATGAACTCCTTTCTGTGGCTTAAAATAAATTCATTGCTTAATAAATCTAAAGAACAAGTCACCTCATTTAGTTATCTTGGCATACACTTGGCAAAAAAATTAAAAATATATATTGCAAGAAGTTGCACTAATGAAAGTAAGTTTTAAAGGTACTTTATCGAGATTTTCTTTTATAGCTGCTGTGGATATTTCATTAATCTAGATGGTGATCTGAATAGTTCTTTTGTATGTTCCCTAAGGGAAACCTTGACTACTTTTGGATACTTGCTTGGTTTACCTCAGGAGGTAGGTGGGTGCCTTTCTACTTTGTCATAAGCACTTAACAGGCTCCTCAACTAAGATGAAAATCATACTCCACCTTGGCTGACAGTAAAGCATACAGCATTACATTTAACTGGTAACAGTGAACAGGGGTATAACCTTGAGTTCAATACTACTAAGGATATAATGAAACCTTTGCTAAGAAATACTACAGAGAGTTGCCCGAAAAGTGGGCAAAGTTAAATACTCACTATCCTGGATTCTTTAAAAATCTACTTTCATATCAAGCCAGCCAGGCAGAGATTGATCTTCAGAAAAATGTTCTATTTTTAGTACCAGGAATACTTGTACTTTCTTTCCTTTAAATGCTCTACCTGAATTTTTAAAATTTACTCTTATTTTTTATACAAACACCCCTTTTAGGAAGTTTTAAAAACGTTCTAATCTTCTATTCAAAATTGGAGAGAAACAATCTCTCAACTGTGCTTATCTGACTACTGGTACACATTAAATAACAAATTAAACACTCACATGGGGGCCACCAGGCATTGGTGGAGCACCAGAAGGTCCTGAAGGCACTTGAAAAGGATTACTGGGTGTGGGATAGAGTCCTGGTGTGGGATATGAACCTGCAGGGGCAGGATATGGCGCTGGTGGTCCCCAAGCTCCTGGTGGGACAGTGCCCCACGGTACAGGTGGTGCTCCCCCTGGTGCTTGGGGAGGAGGAGGAACGGGATATGGCCCTGGAGACGGGTATGGCATATTAGGGGTAGGATACTGCCCTCCCATTCCTGGTGCCCATGGTCCAGAAGACATGGATCCCCATGGACCTAACGGACCAGCTGCAGCTGGATCTGTGGGTGCACCATACGGTCTAGGAAGCTCTGGAAAGGGCATATTTGGTGTAGGATATGGCCCAGTGGGGCCGGGGCCTGGCACAGTTGGGGCTGGATAAGGACCACCAGGTGGGGGACATGATGGTCCAGAAGGAGGAAAAGGTGCTGGAGGCGGTCCGGTGGGAGGCACAGAGGGATACATTCCTGTTGGTGCAGGTCCAAAAGGCACAGAAGGTGTTGCACTTGGTGGTAGTCCAGATGGCACAGAAGGTGGAGCACTTGGATTATTCCAAGGGTTGGAACCTGGCCAGCCTTGAGGAGGCTGACCAGGTTTTGTATTGCTAACAGCAGAGGTTTTGGCAGGGGAGTGTTCAGGTAGTGCATCAGCCAACTAGAATACAAAAGAGAAATGTTTTATCTATCTCACCTAGGTACAAGTCAAGTCAAACAAGATTAGACATGCCAAACCAATACAGAGTATAAGATACAGGGTCAGTTATTATGAATTTTTATAACATCTTCAAAAACTAAACTGTTCAGTTTAAAAGCAATTCATTTAATACAAAACTTTGAAGAGTTAACCCAAATCTGAACTTTACAATGCAAATTCCTCAGAAAGGCTTAAGTTTTCGAAATACAATTAATCAACATACTGTGTTTCATTTCTACCCTGTTTTGACATAGGTATAGTGATTAAGAGGATAAAATTCTGAGTCAAGATCTAGATTGGAATTCTGGTTATACCTCAAATACTTCACCATCCCCTCTAAGCTTCAGTTTCCTCATTAAAAAAAATTTCAGGGTTAACTTGGGGTTTAAATTAGAAAATTCATGTAAAGTATTTAGCACAGTGCCTGGTATATAATACCAATTCAATAAATATCAGCTATTATTAATACTATTAGAGTGAAAGAGAATAGCAGTAATCACTTTTGTAATTTTTAAAATAATTTAACAATTCTTAAAGAAATAAATACTATTTGATGCATTTTGGAGCATGTTATAGCTAGTAAACTAAGTCAAATCACCTATCAAAATCAGATGCCAAAGAAATGCAAGAATCACAAAAAGCACAGACTG
This sequence comes from Myrmecophaga tridactyla, assembly GCA_004026745.1. Taxonomy (NCBI): domain Eukaryota; kingdom Metazoa; phylum Chordata; class Mammalia; order Pilosa; family Myrmecophagidae; genus Myrmecophaga; species Myrmecophaga tridactyla. Next base: position 3,989 of record PVIY010045619.1, on the reverse strand, counting down.
TCATTTTTCTTGAGGGTCATTAAACTTATCAAGAATAAATCCATCAACTTACCGAAAATTCATCAGACATTTTCCTAAAAAAAGAAAGAAGGAATATTTCACACCCAATGAATAGTTTTTCTTATATATTCTTTAAGGAACTTTCCATGCATACATTATTGACTTTTACTTAAATGGAATCTAATAATTTGTTAACATATTTCAATAGAAATAAGAAAAAATATAACTTGTTTTTCTTTAAATAGGAAAATTCTCCATAACAGTTATATTACTCTATCAACTTCATCCCTTTTACTGGCTGCACATGGTCCAAAAATGATTCATAATTTATGATCTCATTTTGATGGTAGTTTAGGTTGTCAGCATTTTGGGCTGTTTTAAACAATGATACAGTGAACATTCCTGAACACGTTTTACTCACTTCTAAGACTCTATCACCAGAAAAAAAGCACAAGTAGCAAAATTTACAGAGTGAACAGATTAGGTTATTTAAATCCATCCACTTAAAACAGATTGACCAATCCCCAAAAATTTCATGCCAATTTACACTCTTACCTTTTCCTCTAACTCCTCTTTCATCCTTCAGTATTATTAAAATTATGAATCTTTTCAAATATGGTAGATTAAAAATTAGCATCTTGTTTTAACTTGCATTTCTTTACTTATGTGGATAGCAGGGCACCTTTCAATATTTAATATCCCATTTTTACTTCTTTTTCTGTGAATTTGTTCATGTTCTTTGACCACTTCTACAAAAATTTTAAAATTAAAGTATAATTGACATTTAGTAAAACGCACATATCTTAGCTTTTGCAATGACTGTGTGATTGTGAAAACCTTGTGTCTGATGTTCCTTTTATCTATGGTATGGACAGATGAGTAAAAAATATGGATAAAATAAATAAATAATAGGGGGAACAAATGTTAAAATAAATTGAGTAGATTGAACTAGTGATCAATGAAAGGGAGTGGTAAGGGGTATAGAAAAAATAGGGGGACAAGGGTTAAAATATATTAGGTAGATGGAAATATGAGCAGTCGAAAGGGAGGAGTAAGGGGCATGGTATGTATGAGTTTTTTCTTTTTATTTCTTTTTCTAGAGTGATGCAAATGTTCTGAGAAATGATCATGGTGATGAACATACAACTATGTGATAATATTGTGAGCCACTGAGTGTACAAGTTTGGAATGTTTGTATGTTAATGTCTGTGTTTGTATGTTGTTTTGTCAATAAAAATATTAAAAAAAGAAAAAAAGCACATATCTTAAAAAAAAAAAAAAATCTTCACACCACATAGTCCATCCAAAAAGCAAACAATCAGTGGCTCACTATCATCACATGTTGTATATTCATCACCATGGTCATTTTTAGAACATTTGCATCACCGCAGAAAAAGAAATAAAAAGAAAAAACCCATACATCCCAGATCCTTAACTCTCCCTCTCATTGACCACTAATATTGCAATATACTCATTTTTTAAACCCCTTATCTAGGCCTATTATTTATTTACTTTTGTCCTTACTTTTTTCTCATCTGTCCAAACCGTGGATAGAAGGAGCATCAGTCGCAAGGCTTTCACAATCCCGTGATCACACTGTAAACACTACATAGTATATAATCGTCTTCAAGAATCAAGGCTACTGGAACACAGTTCAGCAGTTTCAGGTATTTCCCTCTAGCCACTCCAATACATCATAAACTAAAAAGGGATATCTATATAATGCATGAGAAAACCTCCAGGATAACCACTTGACTCTGTCTGAAACTGCTCAGCTACTGAAACTTTCGTTTCATTTCTCTCTTCCCCCTTTTGGTCACCAAGGCTTTCTCAATCCCATGATGCCAGGTCTCAGGTTAACCCTCGGGAGTTATGTCCCATGTGTGCGTGTGTGTGACACCACAACTGTGAGTTCACCTGCTGAGTTGGCTTACAGAGACCGCATCTGAGCAACCAGAGGTTCTCTGGGGCAACTCTTAGGCATAATTATAAGAAGGCTTGGCTTCTCCTTTGCAGGAATAAGTTTCAGTGGGGCGAACACCAAGATCGAGGGTTCAGCCTATTGATCTGGTTGTCCCCACTGCTTGCAAGAAATTAGGAATTCCCCAGATGGGGAAGTTTAATATTTCTTCCTTTCTCCCCAGTCCCTTAAGGGGACTTAGCAAATACTCTTTCATTCTTTGCCCAAATTGCTCTGGGATTTATTAGGGCATCACATAACCTACACAAGCCAACAAGATTTCATTCCCTATTCAAGATTGCATGCAATTATGGTGTTCGAATAAGATAATCATACAAGTTAAATTAGATAACGCAGTACCAAAAATATAAACTTTGCACCAAATAAACATCTCTTCCTTTAGTCTACACAGAAGTTGAAGTTTTAAATACAGACCATATCATCCTTTACCCAAGTATTCCGATTTACCTTAGTCCTATCTAGATCAGCTTCATTTGTATCTCTGGTCAAAATCTGATCACTTTTCCAATTTTTTTTCTTTTATCAGTTTCTGTGTAGGGTAATGCTGACTTTCATAGCTTCAGAGCTCTAACTCCGAGTCTCAGATGTCACACAAATACCTGAAGTTCCAGGGAACAACTAGGTTATACACAAATACATCTCAGAATTTAGAAATAATAGAACTCATAGCTCAGCATCTCAGAATTCAGAATTACCAGTTACAACTCCTGAACAGATGTGACTGCTGTAAGAGCTTACAATTTAGGAACCTTTACAATAGGCCCCAACCTGATAACATGCTCTCAACTTCAATTCTCTGAGTCTGTATATTTTAGTTAGTCCATATGAGTGAGGCGGGATATTTATCTTTTTGTTTCTGACATTTTAGTCAAAATACTGTCCTCAAGTTTCATTCCCCTAGCTGCAGGCCTCACAATTTCATTCCTTCTTACAGCCACTTAGAGGTCCGTTGTATGTATCCACACCACAGCTGCTCCTTCCATTTCTTAGTCATTGTACCTTTAGACCACCTCCATCCATTGCAAGTTGTGAACAATGCCGCCATAAACACCACTGTGCAAATGTCCATTCGTATCCCCACTATCAGTTACTCGAAGTATATACCTAGCAACTCGGTTGCAGGATCATATGGCAGCCCCTCACCTAGCCTGCTGTGGAACCACCACACTGCCCTCCAGAGGGGCAAAAATCCATGTATCTTAAATGTTCCAGTTAACAAAGTTTGACAGTTTTATCTGCCCCTGTAAGACACCCAAAACAAGATACAGAACATTTCCATCACTTCAGAGAATCTAACGAACTTTCCCAACACCTACAGTAATCCCTTTCTTAAGATTAGTTTTGCTTCTTTGTTCTTATAAATGGAGTAAGATAGTATATACTCTCTGTTTTGACCATTTTGCTATTTCGTAGTAACTCTTTTTTTTCTCACTTCTTGTCAGATAGTAAGGAAACTAGCCCAATCTCTATATGAGACAGATATTTTCTCCCGATTTCCTTCTATCTGTTTATCCTTTAAATGGTCTTTTCTAGTGCTACAAAAGTTTTTAATTTCAATTATAACTTATCAATCCTGGAAACAGTCAAAATGTCCATCAACAGATGAGTGGCTAAACAAACTGTGGTTATACATACGATGGAATATTATGCAGCTGTAAGACAGGATAAAGTTATGAAGAATGTAACAACACGGATGGACCTTAAGGACATTATGCTGAGATCAGCCAGAAACAAAAGGACAAATACTGTATGGTCTCACTGATATGAACTGACATTAGTGAATAAACTTGGAGAATTTCACTGGTAACAGAGACCATCAGGAGATAGAAAAAGGGTAAGATATTGGGTAATTGGAGCTGAAGGGATACAGATTGTGCAACAGGACTGAATGTAAAAACTCAGAAATGGATAGCATAATACTATCCTATCCAATACTAACTGTAATACAATTATGTTAAAACACTAAATGAAACTGAATGTGAGAATGATAGAGGGAGGAGGGCTGGGG
>PVIY010045618.1:0-18983 GCA_004026745.1 Myrmecophaga tridactyla | reverse complement strand
GGGAACAGACCTAGGAATGAGAGACATGATGTCATTAGCAGCCAAACATTTTGAAAGAGCTATTATAAATATTCACAAAGTGAGGGAATAAATGAATACTACTGAAACTTTTAGGGATCAAAAACTCAATCTTAACTGAAAAATGGACAGACTTGGATTAACAGTATATGAGACATTATTGCAAAGAAATATAAGGGAGCTCAAAGGCATAGCAGTAAAAAACAACCCCATCTGTTGCAGAGAGATTAAAATGGCTGGAAAAATAAGCAGAACTAGAGTGACAAGTGGGACAATAGGAAGAGGCCTCACATAAGTATAATAGGAGATCCAGAAGGAGAAGACAAAGGGAGACAGAAAAAATATTGGAAAAATAGCCTGAAACTATTCCAAAGTTAATGTAAAGTATAAATACACAAGTTCAAGAAGCTCAATAGACTGAAAAACAAAATAAACATAAAAACCAAAGGGGCATCAAAATCACTGAATAACATCAGTGATAAAGAGAAATATATTAAGGCACTCCAAAATTAAAGAAATATTATATACAGAGAAACAACGAAAGAATAACCTCAGCTCTGCCATGTGTAAGCCATAAAACAATGAACTAACATCTTTAATGTGATGAACTGAAAGAAAATGTAAGCCTAGAAATAACAGAACTAGCCAAAGTTTTGGCAATGGATGGTGGGGATGGTAGCACAACATTGTGAGTGTAATTAACAGCACTGAATTATATATTTGAATGTGGTTAAAAGGGAAAATTTATACATATATATATATTTACATATATACAAAAATATATATATATATATCACTAGAATAAAAAAAAGCATAGGACTATACAACTCAGTGAACCGTAAGGTAAACTGTGAACTATAGTTAATAGTACACTTATAGTAACTTCCTTTCAATTTTAACAAAGTTACTATACTAAAAATTAACTGTTAATAATAGGGGGTATAAGGGAACTCTGTATTTCTGCATCATTTTTCTGTGAACTTATAACTTCTTTAATAGAAAAACACATTAAAAATGATCAATGGGCAAAATTGAGATTGTTCCTTAACTTTAAACAATTTTCTTCAAAACATTATTAATTCTTTCACTATTGGTTATAAATGTATGGGGAAATAGTAAAACTAATATTTATGTAATACACTGTAATTTGAGACATTAGAAACATTAAAAATTAATGTTTTATATCTTTGTAAAGAAAAGCTTAGCAACAATGCTTCCATTCTTCTCACAGTGTAACTTACTGATATTGATTGGGCATCTTTTCAATGCCTGGGTGAATTGTTACATTCCTCCCTAAGTTTGGATCAGCTTCCAGCATTTTGTCCTTTAAGTTTTCAATGTCATGAAATAACTCAGAGAGTTCCTTTCGTGTGAGTTTTTGCCAGCGCCCCTTCCTGTGGCATGCCTTCACTGTCATCACAAATATTCCTCAGAGGTCACCACGTTCTCCTCTAGCTGCGTGGGTCAAATATCTCAACCCAGCATCAGTGCCAGCCTTCCCACAGTCAGCTCTTTCTCCCGCATCTTCATTTATGTTCAGTGTGAACTTCACTTCCAGTGTTATCACTTGTCATTTCTTTGCTGCTCTTCCAGATTTCTTGGTCAGTTTCTGCTGATTGTCCAGTTTCATAAAATGTCAAATGGGTTTACTGCTGGGAGACAAGGAAGCAGCACAACTGCATTTGTTATCCAGCTCCCTCTCGACAGAGAAGCCCAGATGGTTTTATAGGCATGTTACACCAAACATTTAGGAATTAGATCTCAAACTCTTACAAAATTCCAGAGAATAAGAGAAGAGAATGATGCCCCAAAACAGACGATACAATAAGAAAAAATATAGGCCCATTTCATTTAGGAAATAGATGCAAATATTCTGAATAAAATATTTGTGTAACGAAGTCCTGCAACAACAAAAAATTCATGACAAATTGGATTTATGCTAGGAATTTAAAGATGTTTTTGCTTTATTTTCTTTTAGCTTATACCTTTAATTTGAAGTAGAGACTTTGCTTTTAGAGTTATTCCATTATGTTTTATCGCAGTTGGTTTTAGTGATGACATTTTTATTATTTGATCATTTCGATCCATTTTTTGAAGAAAAGTTTACATGAAACAGCATGAATACATTTAACATTGTAAAGTCTTACAATGCTTTTTGACAAAGGTAAATGCCCAAGTAACCACCTCCATGATGAAGTAGAGATAATTGAGCATTTCCAATCCTCCAAATCTCCTTCCCATCTACTTGGAGTCCATACGCCGCCACCCCAAGCCCCAGGTATCCACCAACGTGATCTCGGTGGCTAGAGATTAGATTTGTCTTTTCTAGTATTCCATACTATTCCCTACTAGTCCTTGCCTTGAGTGTTTGTGATAGCTATGAATTTCAGGTACCATGTAATCAACCATCAAGTTAGATGACACAAGTTCCCCGACAACATGCTTTGAGTATAGTTACCCCAGTATGTTAACCGTGGGTAATTGCATAACGGTCAAACTTTGCTGCCAGCTCATCGGTCCACAAACCAGTATGTAGATAAATGCACGTCACGAGCAATGACCAATCACCTCACTTCTCTCAACCTCTGTCAGTGACTGAGATCATTTTGTCTTGGTCAGACTTGCAGAGAAGTAATGAATTTTATTAAAATTTCAAAACACAAAAGTTTGCCTTTGTTGATCCTTTCTATTGAATTTTTGGTTCCTGATCCCTTTAATTTCTGCCTTTATCCTGATCATTTCTTTCCTTCTTCCTTCCTTTTCTATGGGTTAAATTTACTGGTGTTCTTTAGTTTCCTAATTAGGATACTGAGAGAGTTAATATCCAGCTTTTCTTTCTAAAGTATGAAGGTAATGAATGTGTCTCTAATCATGGTTTAGATGCTTTCCACAAATCTTATTATGTAGACTTTTCATTATCATTTAGTTCAAAACATTTTCTAATCTCCACTGTGATTTTTTTTCTTTAACCTATTGGCAATTTAAAAGTGCATTGCTTAATTTGTCAACCCTTGAGGTAGACTCTGGTCAGAGAATGTTCTCTGAATGACTTCAATTTATGAAATCTACTTTATTAATTTTAAATATTCCTTTTGTCCTTGAAATAAAACCCGTACTATGTAGTTGTTTGGAGCAGATCAAATTTGTAGAGTATATTAAAATAGCTAAACTTTCTGAATTTTTTGTCTGCTTACCCAGTTACTGAGAAATGTGTTAAACCTTCCACTGACAATAGATTTGATGATTATTCTTCCTTTCTTTCTGATCTTGAGGCTATAGTGTGATACATACAACGTTTTAAGTTGTCATATCTTCCTGGTAGATTGAACCTTCTATATCTTTTAAATTCCTCTGACAATGCTTTAATATCGGCCTTCTCTATATTAACATAATTATACCAGTCCTCTTTGATTAATATTTACATTGATTATTTCTCATTCTTTTCCTATCACACTTTCTGAATCCTTGAATGTAAGGTGTGTCTCTTGTAACCAGCATATGATTAACTTTTTCATCTTGTCTGATAATCTTTGTGTTCAATGAAGACTATTCAGTCCAGTTACATTTAAGCAATTACTAATATATTTGGGTTTAATTATGACATCTTAATATTCGTGTTTTATTTGTCCCTTTCTATTTCCCTTCTTTTCTTGCCTTCTTCTGGTTTAAATATTTTATTTTCCATTTTTTTCATTCTTGTAGCTTGTCAGTTATCCATTCCTTTAATATTTTTTCTGACAATATCTAGTGGTTATTCTAACATGTACATCCTCGAATTACTAAAATATGATACTATTTCAGGACAAGGAAAAGACCTTTAACCCTATTTCCTACATAAGCGGAATTGTGGTTGTGATTTTTAAAATAGTATACCTATAATAATACACTAAATAATACACAATATAACTCACATAATAATTTTGAAATGGTATACAACATGATGATAATTTCTCGTAGATAATCATCTATAGAGTGAGATCCACATTTATTATGTTTTTATACCATCAATATTTATTTAAATTTACCCATATATGTACATATCTTTCTTTTCTTGCTCCTCCTTTCCTGCATCTCTCAGCTGTCAGTGAGGTCATTTTCTTTCTTCCTAGAGAATACTTTTTAGTACATCCTTTAATATGTGCCAGCTGGTGAGAAATTAACTCAGTTTCATGTGTCTGAAAAAACTTTCTATCACCTTCATATTGAAAGATGTCTTTACTGGATATAATATTTTAAGTTGGGGATCATGTTTATTAATCATTATTCATGAATTTTTTATACCTTTTCACTGTTTCATCCATACCTCTTACATTCTTTTCTGTATCTTCAATCCTTTTTAAACAATCTTTGTGCTTTAGTCTGAAATTTCTTCAGAGCTATCTTCTAGTTCACCAGTTCTTTCTTCAGCTATGTTGAATCTGCTGTTCATTGAGTTCTCATAGTTTTCTGGTCTATTTTCTTCTGGGGTTTGACAAGAAGACTGGGTTTCACAGGACCCCTCCTCCTTGTTCTCCTGAGTCTCCTGAAAGCTGGTGCTTTAAGAATTGGTAACCACCTATGGGAAAAGTGGCCCTAAATCCTGAATCATCTCTCAAGCCCTCTCTCCTCTTTCACATCTTAGATCTGCAAGTTCCCGTTAACTTGGTATTTGGTCATCCCATCAAACACCTGTTTTCTTCCATTTTATCCATACCTTTTGGTTCTCAGCAGAAGGGTTGATTAAAAACAAATGGTCATGTATTACCATAAATAGCCCCCTCAAAGAGTGTGTTTAAAAATCCCAAATGAAACAAGTTTCTGATTACCATTTTGCTATTTATTTCTAATTTGTAATTTTTTTGAGATGTGCTCTGGAAATAGGATGTATTCCATTTTTGTGAGTATTCCATGTGGACTTGAAACAATCATACGTACTCAAACTATTGGGTATTTAGATTCATTAGCATGTTAATTGTATAATTCAAATCCTTGATACATTCTCCATCATTTTGTTTGCTGAGACAGATTTACTTTAACATTAATTACCATTGTGATTGTGATTGGTCCATGTTTCCATGTGAGTCACTCCATTTTTGCTTTATATGTTTTGGGAAATGATGCTGGTTCTGAAAAGTATAAAAATTGTTCTATACTCACAAGTAGCTTATTCCTCATATTATTATTTAATAACCTTCCTAATTTTTAGAAAGGCATGCAGGAGAGCCCCCCATAATGAAGAAGGATCAAGCTCATAATGTTAGTTGTGCCCCTGTGGAGAAAGCCATTGAGGAATGGGCTGTCTTATTCCTGTGGTTGGAATGGTAGATGTCTTGGGGGTGGATGCTGACTCTTTGATGGGCCATTCACCCACCAGTCAACACTGTCACCCCAGTGGCCTCCTAGTTGGAGTAGGTGAGTCTTTTACCTCTGGAATCACCTGACTTGGTTCTGGGACCTAGCCCAGGTAGGTGCATGATGAGCATTAGTTTCTCATCTCTTTACTCCTGGGGTCTCAGCCACGATGATTCTTCCCTGCTCAGTTGTACACAGCCAATGCTTTGACTTCCCTGGGCCTCACTTCCAGGTCTTGCCTCACTGCCAGGTCTCCTATGGGTCAGGTGCCACGCATCTGGGTTACCAACGCTTTCTGAGGTTCTGCCACTGTTGTCTCCATCTTGCAGTTTCAGAATCATTAATGTGTGTGTACTGAGTGAGATAAGGACCAGACTTATTTCATTATTCTGTCAAACCAATTCATACATGAATATGTATGATTTTAAAGACATATATCAAGAGACTATAGCTTCTGTTTGTTTAGCTCATGGATATCAGTGCATTTATTTCTAGCTCAAGGGAGATGACGTATTTATTTTTCAAATAAGGCTAGTCCATTAGAGTGAAGTTGGAAGATAGGCTGATGTGCAGAGGGGGGGACCGCAAGAGTAGGAAATTGCACTGGAATAAAGATCCTTGTGGTAAGAAAACAAGAAGGGATCCAGAAGAAGACAAGAGATGGCCATTTGTCTTTGTAGAAGGATTTGATCCATCAATCCAGAGAAGCTGAAGTCTAAATGGAAACTCCATTTACCAGTCAAGGAACACAAACCATTGTGGCCTTACTTGAAAATTGAAAATAAGCCCTGCAATAGCTAAAACCTGCTCACCTAGTGAAGCACACATGGACTCAATCCTCTAAGCAAACACAGTACGAATCTTAGTCATTCCCCTTTCCTTAAACACTGAGAATAATTTCATTAAGTCCAGGAAATTTAGTTTCCAAATAAATACCAAGAATGAAAACACTAAGCCCAATTAGGTACAGATCTAATTGGCACTAGAGATGAACTAGTGCCTTTTTTGTGAAGGGGGAAAGGGGAGCAGGAGGCAAAGACCACAAGTTTATAATACAATGTAATCGGTTCTTTTGAAGTCTTTAATCTCTTTCTGTAAGAAGGAGTGAGGCTGACAAGCAAAGTTATCAGAATCCCAGCTACATACGTGAACAGCACAGGGGATCTTCACCAGTTTAAGCAGGAATGTTTAATTGTTTTAGAACTTCTCTCAAATACTTGCTGTACTGGGAGAGGGCTCATTACAGAGATTTCTCCAGAATAGATGATGAGGTCAGAATTTCTGATCTCCCACAAATCGTTTGTCTGTGAGCGTGTTATCAAAATATGAGCCAACCCCTTCAAATATATTTTAAACACTGTTAATGTATTTCCACATGTCACCGTTTGACAGCTCCGCCATCCTCTTCTCCGCCACTAGGGAAATTTACATGCATTTGAATTCACGAGGCCAAGCATGTTCTACCCCCACTGACAGCCCATTTAACTCAGTGATAAGTTAATCTGTACAGTACTTGATAGATTTCTGTCTTTTACCCAAAACAGAGTTTGCAAAAAGGATTCAGGGACAACATTTACAAAACAGTTGCGCTCTAGCCTCCAGCCTCTAATGGAAGTGGGAATACTTGGAATGCTCAATGCCAGATGGCCGGCTGTTCCCTGGCTGTGTGGGACAACCACCCCCCCCTGCATGCAGGCTCCTGCCCCTTCCTCTTAGATCCACTTTTCTTCCTCACTTTCGTCAATGGTACACATCGATTACAATTCCTGAAAGCAATAGAGAAACAGACATGCTAGAAGAGCTTCTGCCAGTTCATTCAACCCTGTGTGCTGGGTGGAAGTGTCCAGGAGGTTCTAGCATGGTGCAGCCCAACAGATGACAGAGTTTAGGTCATAAGGACAGAGTGATGTGGTCAGCACAAAGCCAACTGGGAAGCCCAGGTCCAGGCTCTAGCACAGAGGAGAGACAAGATCACAAACAAGTGCTTCAACTTCTACCAGCCACTTTGGAGCTCTGGGTCTCCTGGAGGTCTTAATGGTCACATAACCAATACCCCAAAACCTAGTGGCATCAATTAATAACCATTTTTTAACTATCATGATTTGTGGGTTAGGTTTTTAAGCAGGGGTTGGCTGGTTGTTCTTCTCTTAAGTGGTAAGTAATGTCACTTGAGGTTATTCCATTGGAGGGTCCAAGAGTGTCCCACTCAATATCTGGCTCCTCAGCAAGGATGGGTGGAAGGCTGGGCTCGGCTCAGAGAGCCAACCAGTGCCTCTGCCTAACACTGAGCAACATGGCCTCAGGGTCATCACACTTCTTCCTCCCAGGGTGAGCATCCAACACAGCCAGGCAGAAACTGCATGACCTTTCATCACCTACCCTTGGAAGCTCACCTAGTTTCAAGTTTTCTACACCTTATCAGTAGAAGCAATTGCAAACCCACTGAGATGTAAAGGAAAGGGACATAGGCCCTATATCCTGATGGGAGCAATGTCAAATAGTTTGTGTCCATGTTTTAGGACTGCCACTGGACCCGATAGTGCCTGGGTTTGAAGTCCACCTTTGCCACTAATTAACAAGTGACCATAGGGTAATTAACCTCTCTCTCCTCATCAGTAAAAGGGCAGTTCAAATCTTCTGGGTTTTTTTCTTAGGATTAAATTAGTTAAAAGCTTAAAGTGCCTAGACCCTTCAATAAATGTAAGCATTTTGCAGAGGCCCTGGTATGGATTGAATTGTGCTGCCCAGAAGATATACTGAAGTCCTAACCTCTGGTACCTCTGATTGGGACCTTACTTGGAAACACTGTGGTGGCAGATGTAATTAATTCAGGTGAGGTCATACTGGAGTGGGGTGGGCCCTTAACTCACTCTGACCGGTGTCCTTATGAGAAGAGGAGCAGAAGCCCAGATACAGAGAAGAGAAGCCTATGAGAAGGTGGAGGAAGAGACTGGATGCTGGGTTTACAAGCCAGAGATCGCCAGGGATTGCCAAGAGCCTCCAGAAGCCAGGAGAGAGGCTGGACACAGATGTACTCGTTAGAGCCTTCAGAGGGAACACAACCCTTCTGATACCCCAGTTTTAACCTTATAAGACCCATTTTGAACTTCTGACCTCTAGAACTGTGTGAGAATAAATTTCTGTTGTGTTAAGTCCCCCAGTTTATGGTATTTTGTTATGGCAGCCCCAGGAAACTGATAAGGACCCTAACCTTCCCATGCAGATAATCCCTGAGATTCCTGCAAGTTCTGAAATAATCGCTGATCACTCACTTATTTGTAAATGCATTCATTTTACTCATTTATTAACGGAGAGCATGTATCAATGGTCTCTTGCCTGCCAGACCCCATGCCACGCATGAGGGAAATGATGGTCAATGAACAGCCATGTGGTTCCTGCTCCTGGTGAGAGAGTCATGCTAATCAAAAGTCGAACCACCCAAAGAGACAACTTTAATGGTGACAGTTCTCCAGGGGTGCTGCAGGAGCCTTTTTCAGGGAGGATATGGCCAGGGCACTCAGAAAGGCAAGTTCCCTGAGGATGTGACACTTTAACAGAGATTTGAAAGCTTACTGGGCATTTCTAGGTGAGGAGGGAAGACAAGATTGTGTCACCAGAAAAAAAAATTAAGTCTAGGGCCAGGGGATTACTGTCACAGCTAGGACCTAGTGTTATGAGAGGTCATCACAGAGCCAAAAGAAAATAAACACAGACTCACTCACTCTTGGATTCACTGTTGGATCCAATCTTGGATTGAATTCGATCAAAGGACACTGGGGAGTAAAGCATGAGCCAGCTCCTCACCCAGCAGAGGCTGCCCTTGGCCTGGAGAGAGACGTGGGGACCCGGAGGGTTGTTTCCTTAAGATGAGACACCCTTCTGGCTATTTTGTTGCATGGTGAAGGTCATGATCCAATAGCGAGAGGGAAGTTGATGATCCCAGAGATAGGGGCCAAACTGGAGAAGCAACGTGTGGCGAGGCAAGAGGAGAGGGCTGCAGAGCACAGCAGGAGGAGCTTCTGGTGGGAGCATGAGTTCCTCGTTCTCTGAAATGGGAAGGAAGAGACTCGTGCAGGTGGCAGGCAGATGTGATGGTGGGAAGACAGTGAGTTCCCATCTCATTGTTTCTGTTTGCCCAGAGAAGTATGAAGTAGGGTTACAACTGGGATTGACAGAAGGAGACCATGCGGGGAGTTTGGGAAAACAAGGAGAGAGAAGATATGAAATAATCATGTTGAGAAATGAGAAAGAAAATACACATGGAAAAAATAGGTGGATTGACCTGCATGGTTGAATGTCATTTGAACTCAGTAGTCCAGGCTTTAGGTTGAGGCCAGTCAGTATGACTGAAGATTTTTGTCAGCTATTCCCAGGCCCTGGGGTTCAGGCACAGAGTTAAGTATGAGTTCTGCTGAACCAGGCTTGGAGTTGTGCCTTGTTGAGATGGAGAGAAGGGAAGCAAGGGAATTAGTGATGCAAGTGGGTGAAACGAGGAGCTTTCATCCCATGAACGAGCCAGGACAATGCTTTCATGAGAGAAAAGGGAAAAGGAGAGAGTGGTATGGGTGGGCTTAGGTGTGGGGACCCCACTCTGACCTCACCCCAGACCAACCTCCTCTGGAGAAAGCCCAGGCTTTGTCTTTCACACACTCAGGAGAATATATATCCTGCCCTGTCCGCTGACTTGGTGTTACCTGTCTTAGACATTCATGCAGCCATCATTCTTTCCACCTAGAATGACCATCCTGCACCTTACAAGGCCAATGTCCCTGACACCGGGAAGCATTTACTGACTGACTTGGGTAAAAGAGTGCCTCCTTTCAAGATCCCTGATAGGATGCACCCCCCTCTGCCCCAGCCCTCAGCTGCCTTCTGTACCTGCTGCTGTGTACTGCATGTCCCCAGTCCCACAAGGGCAGAATCCAGGACAAATGTGCTCATGGCAGGATCCCCAGGTATGGCATGGTTCCTGACTCAGAGCAGACACTCAATAAACGTGCATCATATTAAAAATTAATCTATCCTTCCCAGTACCAAATACACCTAGAAGGATGTAAAGATAAATGTGTTAAATGCTGATAGAAAGACAGTGGGCTTAAAATTGCTACCCCATGCATTCCAGGAGTAGACGAACCCCCCCACCCCTTTACCAAGGTGGCTGAATCTGGACTTGTTAAGGATAGTGGGCAGTAACTCAGGGAGCCCCACCGGCGCAGCTGGCCGAGCCTCACTGGCACCCAGGATGAAACGCTGCCAGCCAATTAGAGGAGGAGGGTGCGGCCCCAGCAACCGCAGGCACCTTGCCCTGGATGCCTGATGCCTGCTGCAGGTGCACAGAGTTGGAAAGCAGCCCGAGAAATTAGGTCACACCGAGGGACTGTGAGCACTTGGGCATAATCCTGACAAAATAGGGCTGCCAGATTTAAAGACAACAACCACAGAAAACAAGATATCCAGGTAAATTTGAATTTCAGAGCACCAATGGATCATTTTTAGTATTAAGTATGCCCTGTGCAATGTTTGGTACTTTAAAACATTAAAGCATAATATTTATAGTTTAAAAATTATTCATCATTTATCTAAAGTTCAAATTTACCTGAGCATCCTGTGTTCAGTCTGGCCACCTGAGACGCAAATTGCCCCCTCCCTTGGGGCCCATCTGAGGGCAGAGAGCTGGGGGGAGCCCCAGGAACAGCAGAAGGGTACACGTCTCCAGCTGTTGGTTTAGCTCTTTCCCATAAGGAACACTGGCCCTCTGGCCACCAACCACTGTGGCACCAGGGAAAATCATGTGTAGGGATGCGGATGCAAAGCATACCAGAGGTTTCTACTTATTAACCCCATAGAAAACCTCTGAATGTTGCCAGCAGGAAATATCCAGTAATGTGCTTATAATTTAGGGAATACTGAGAAGCAACTTTCTGCACAGAAAGAAAAAAATGTATAAGCACAGTATCTGTCTTAGCATTTCTCAAGCCCGTTCTTGGAGGCAGCCATCCGGAAGGCTGCCAGCTGCAGCCCCTGCCCTCTTAGGAGCACAGGACCAGGCCCTCCCTGACTGAAAGGTGAAAGGGCTTTCCTAGCCTTTTGCCACCCACTCCACTGCCTGCAGGGGCCACCAAGAGGGGGTTGGCACATTAGAAAGACCAAAGAGGGCGTTCTTCCAAATATGCCTGGTTAAAAGCAGGGGAATGCAGACCCATGAGGCAAATTTTCCATTTTGCAGAAGAAGCCAGAAATCCAGATTGCATAGGAGAAAATCCTTGGCATCTAATATAGACGTAATTGCAAAATTCTTCAAAACAGCACAAATCTCGTCCGCCAGCCAGATGTGGCCCCAGGCCGCCACTGGCCTCCCTGGCCTGGCTGTCTATGGCTGTCCTTTCTCTTGACCAGAAGCCTCCTGCGGAGACGCTCTGGCTCCCGAGGCCGGCGCCAGCCCCAGCCCACGAGCGTTCCAGGAGCGCCACTTCCTCTCCGCTCTTGCCTTCTGCTCCCCTCCCTTCCCTGGGTACAAAGAGCCAAAAGACGGGTCTGATGCTACAAACCTCCTCGGAGCCTGCGTCACGGCAGATCATACACGGGAGTCACGTGCCGCGGAGGACAAATGCGTCGGAGACACGGATCTGTCAGCACAGCCCTCCCGCCACAGCTCCGGCGTTGCACGCCGTGCACACCTGAGGCCGTGGGCGGCGCCAGCGGGGAGGCTGGGAGGCACGGGAGCACGCCACGCAGTCGCACGGCCGCTCAGCACGGGGAGGGTTAGCGCAGGTGCTTCCTGAACTGCCCCCCCTTAGGTGCGTCCTGGGGTTCCAGGCCCTGCTGGGGAGGCCGGGGCAGGCGTGGGCAGTGCGGGTGGCCTGGCGCAAGGCAAGTTGGCCCGCAGAGCCCACTCTCCCCAGGCTCATATTTCACCTTTGGGGCTTCTTATTGACCAAAGAGTGCTCCAGCGTCTGCTCAGCCCTCTCCTGGCTTCTCCCTGGGAGACTGTGCAGGGGCTTCTGGGCAGCGAAAATGCCCTGGAAGCCATGGCAGGTAGACAAGGGAGGCGGCAAAAAAATGACTGAGCCCTGATAAATGTGTATGGGGTTCATAGGAATTCTGCGAAGTAAGTTGTCCATTAGCAACAGGGGCCCCAAGGTGAGAAATTCAAAGTTGCACTTCAAAGCAGAGGGCCCAGGGAGTCCGAAGGAAAGGGACGGGGCTGGAGGAGCGAGCAGCCAGCGGGCTGGCTGCACAGGAGGGAGCTGCAACAACAGGCCCCAGGGCAAAGACGCCTCCCACATTGGAGCTGAAATCCCCAGATTCTCTCTGGCACAGGTGGCAGGGTGCACCTCGCCCCGGGCCTCGGCCAGCAGGTAGGACAGCACCTGGGCCTCTGCTCACAAAGTCTCCGGCCTTGTAGACATGTCATCTGCTTGCAAAGCTGCACCCAATAGCCACGGCCTCTCCCCTCGCATCTTCTGACTCTGAACAGTTGAACCACCCACGTGTGTTCCAGAATGAAGGCAGCGGGGGTGGGGAAGGGCTGCGGTATCCTCCCCCCACCTGCCTCCTCCAAATACCAGCAGGCTGCTCACTGCTGAAAGTGGGTCAGCAAGGAGGGAGCGGACAGGGGCCGGCAGGGACCACAGAGCCCACTATGGTGCCCTAAGGACTCCACATCATGGCCTGTGGACCAGGGGGACAAGGCACGGGACTCGTAACGAGGACAGCCTCGGAGTTCCAGAGCAGGCATCCTGAACCACTGTCCTCAACCGCCTGCGTCACTTGGCACCACTTTGCTTTTTAAAGTCGTTTTCCTATTATTTCTCCATCACCATGTGGTGAATTTGGTCCTTCTGAGAGCCAAGAACCAATGCAGCCAGGCTCAACTTTTAGAGTCAATGGGACTGGTTTCCTAGCAGCAGCGTCCTGGAGGAATGGGAGTCTGGCCTGGGGCTCCCAGGGATCCCCCTTCCTGCACCCCACCCCTCGGGGCTTCCCAGTGCTGCTGGGGGAGGACAAGCCCATCTGACATGACACGTGCACACACCATCACCTACTCTGTCTGCTCCGTGGGCCCTCAAGTGGGCTTCGCTGGCCCTGCTCTGCCTCTAAAATCGGGGCGGGGACCTCACCTCACACAGGTGGCTCTGGACCACTGGCCGGCCTCAGCTCCCCCCCGGGGTTAGGTAAGAAGCGGGTTCCAGCACTTCAGGACTTGCTGCATCTCTGGGGCTGAGACTTGGGAGTCTAGACTTTTAACCCCCCCTCCAAGGTGATTTTAAACCATTCGAAAGGCCAGGACACAGAAAAGAAACAGGTGGCAGCCTCGCTCAGTTCTTGGCTCAGGGTCAGTGCTCCAGGGGGGGTCCCGCCCCCAGCCTGCTCCTCCCCATGCAGCCTCCGCCCATCTCCCAGGAGCGCCTTTTCAGCCCCACACTTCACTTATTTCACGTGTTCTCTGCTGACTTTCAGACGGGAGGCTTCGCGATGGGAATTCCTACACAATTTGTGGCACAGGACGTTGCATGTTTTACCATTGACCTTATAAATGGTGGTTGTGGTTGTCAGTAACTTTCCACTAATTCTAGAACATTAAAAATCTAATTACTTTGGTTTTCCAAATACTCTCGTCATCTGCAAATGGTCCTTTTTTTTGTTTTATTTTTTCCACTTTCAATATTTGCTTCTATTTAGTTTCATGTCTTATAAAGTCAGGTCAAACTGCAAAATCTGTATTAAATGATACAATTTAGTATAAATGCGTTGCCAGAATGGCAGAACATACACTAAAGCATGAAAACTAGGTTTGTCCCTCTGTAAAATTTGAGAAGTCTGGCAGGCTATTTTCCATTTTGTGGTCACAGCGAAGAGACACTTTCTCTAAAATGCACATTGAATACCCTCTCTTCCAAAAAAAAAAGTCCAGAAAAGAATGCCCCAGCCACATGCCTCTCTTATTCTGGGCTCAGGGGGCAGTACTGACTCAAATAAACCTAAATACAAACATCAGAACCCGACGCCAATCTCCAGCCTCCGTAACATTGAGCCCAGCCCCAGCTGCCCTCCTCAGTCCCTGCACCTGCCCCTCGTGCATTCCTTCCCGCACTCAGGGGCCTCCTCTCCTAGGAGGCAGAGCACAGGGTGCAGGGAAGACTCCAGCACTTCAATCCTGGGAGATATCACTCTGCAGAGAAGCCTCTGAATGTACTAGTATTTATTTCCTTTACATTTCTAATCTGGTTGATATTTACATTCCCTTTTTACTTTAGTTAGATTTCCTGGAGATTTGTACATTTTTGGTTTTTGCTTTTACTTTCAAAGAACTAGCTCTTGAATACCTTTCTCATTTCTATAATTTTCGTGTTTTTTTTTTTTCTCTGAAGCAGCCCATAAATGCTGCTCTCCTTTGAGAATCATTTAGATTTTCTTCCAGGCTTTGTATAGTGTCCATTTCCCTTTGCATGTGGATCAAAGGGTAATCTTTTAATTGGAAGGCTTTATAACTTCTATTTTTATCCTCCCTTGTTACAAAAAAAATTTTATAGAGATAAGAAATTCCTGCTTGTGGCAAAGAGTCCTGTATATCTATTTGCTCTCATTCATATTAACACTTTCTCTCTGCCCTCATGTTATTTGTGTTTTCTGTTAATAGAGATTTAACATCTCTTTCTATAATTGTGTTTTCATCAATACCCCACCATGTCCACTGCTGTTTACCTTCTAGGGGTTGTTTAAAGTATATTGATGTTCTATTATTTGACCCTACCCAAGGAGGTTAATTAATGTCATGGGGTCATCATTTTTTATATTTTTTATCAAAATAGACTTTTTATCTATTTCTTAATGAAGCACGCATTATCTGTTTTTCTTCTCTGTTTTTAATCCTTTCTTTTTTATTTAGATGGATGTCTAATAAGCATCATCTTGTTAGATTTTATTTTTTAATCTGCCAGAGACTTGGGTTTTTGGAAGGGTGGATTATAACGCTTGTGGTCGCTGCTGTAAGCCTGAGCACAGGCTGTTGCTATCCACATTTGGAAAAGCTCCTTGTTCCATCACCTCTGGTTATGATACACTCCCCATAATCTGCATCCAACGTTTAAAATGACCTTAACGCTATGATGACCTTCAGAGAGCCTTCCCATGTTCCCACACCTGGTGACACCTCCAGTGTCTGTTGGAATCTTGTCAACATGGTCCTTTCACCTCCTTTTGTAGATGATGAGGGGTGAGAGCACCTGCACGCCAAGTTGGCCATGCCCCGTTACTTCAGTCCAAAATTCTGAGAACTTTGTTTCCGTGTTTGTTTTTTGGTAACTTACCTCTGTTCACCCATTGAGCAAATATATATTCGGTGTACACTCCTTAAACACAGCTCTAGGCACAGAGGATCAAGCAGAGAGCAAAAGTCCCCAGTCTGGGGGCCGATATCTGGTGGAGGAAGAAGACCAGAAAGAAGTACAGCAGCTGGTGGCAAGCACAAAGGGGAAAAATAAAGCTGGAGCAGGGGAGAGGAGAGGGGCAGCTGAGAGGTGCACTAGCATTTGATCTGAATTTGAGAGAAAGGACATGTCATATGGATAACTCGGGGAGGGAGGGTTAGGCACAGCAGGAGAACTGCCAGTGCAAAGGCCCTGGGGCATGTACAGCTGTTAAGAAACAAGGAGAAAGCATACTGGAGAAAGTGGCCAGAGCAAGGAGATGTTGGAAGGGTTGGGTTGGGGAGAAGGGCTAGAATAGGGAAGGAAAGCCTTGAGAGGGTTTTGAGCAGAGAGCTGATTTAAATTTTAAGTGGTCTGATTAGAGTTTTAAAGGCTTCCTCTGGCTGCTAATAGATACCAGGTGACAGAGAGACCAGGAAGCTGCTCCTTGCCAGAGCCCAGGGCCCCTGGAGTTGGGCAGGAGCAGTAGGTGGTGAGGTGTGGTCAGAATCTGGAGTTCTTTCAGCCAGTGCTAACAATTTGCTGATGCGTTGGATGGAGGTGAGAGAAAGAAAGACGTTGAAGTAGTTGGCTCTTCTTGGATTGCTCTAGGAATTAATTACCAGTAGGTGAGACATATCAATCAAATCTTCCCCCTCTAAATGTTCTTCTTTAATACTCTCGCTCTATCAATAATGAATGTCCAACACCCATTCATACTTTTTACTTCTCTCTTAAATTGATAAGTTTCACAGGTCAGCAAAAGGGCTTTACCCACCATGATATTTTTATTCAAGATTTCTTTATTCCAGGCATATCTAAGCCTTCCAGTGGTTTTGGAAGAAAAGCTACATTGACAGTACATTTAAAGGAGATTGCGAGTCTTGCAGTGTCTTTCTGTTGCCTTCACATAAGAATGACCACTGGGCTTAGCTCCCTTTTCTGGAAGAATTGTGAGCTCATTATTACACTGTCTTCTTGTTTTGATCGCTACAGTTAAGGAGTTTGGCGTTATCCTGCTTTTAGTTCATCTGGATGTGTTTTTCTTTTGGGGAACTTAGAGAAGTCTTTTTTGTCCTAGCAATTCAAGAATTTAAACATAATTCAGTGTCATCCTACATGTTTAGCAAACCCTGTGTCCTTGCACCTGGCATTCTGCAAGATATTACCCCATACCCAGGAAGCTTGGAGTCTGGCAGGAAGCCAGACATGGGCATGTAGCCGGGGGTGAGTGTGCCATGGAAGAAGGTTCCAGGCCACCGGTGGTGCAAAGAAGGGGTCTCTAGACTTGAGGAGGTGAGACCTAACGGAGACTCACAACTAATAGTTCTTGTTACTGGTCTGGACAAAGAAGAAGGTGTCACCTGCTGTGTCGGAGAGAACGGAGTCAGGAAGAGAGCGGGCATTCCAAGAAGAGGTCAGATTTACAAAGGTCCAATGGTATGAAAGAAAGCCAGCAGATCAAAACCAGGGAAGCCTGGATCACGGAAGGTGAGGGGGAAAGGGGCAGGCCAGGAGACTAGACGGTGCCCGCAGCAAGGGGAGGACGGGGTCAGATCTGCATTTCAGAAACACCCCCCGGCTCCACGAAACCACGGTTGCAGGGAAGAGAAGTGCGCCAGTGGGGATGAGTTCCCCCACCCGGGTCAGCAACCCACACTCAGCGGGCTGGGACGATAGAGACGCGTGCCGAGTGCAGCAGCACCGGTGCAGGAACAAGGCGTGCTGCTCGTGGTTTCATGCCCCTCTGATACCCTGGCCCTCTCTCAGGTCCATGGACCTGCCTCGGGGCCAGTGCAGGAGCTGGGACACATCTTGAGACTTGAAAGAGAATGCCTCTGCCTCCCCATGGAGAGTCTGGGCCCCACAGGACAGGGTCCTTGGCCCTCGGCCTGCCCCTGACCCATGACCATGGCTGGGAAATGCAAGTGTGTGACCTACTGGGGTCACAGGGCCAACGGTGAAGGGGCCATTCTTTGAGAGCCAAGGACGGCATGAGAAAGCAGGTACATCCTGCAAAACGGAGAATCCTGTTAGGACGGAGGAAGAGGGGTTGTGGGTGAGCAGGTAGGAGCATTAGCAGAAGTTCTCTCATGAGAGGAGGCAGCAACCGGGACCGAGGCAGAGGCAGCTGGGGCAAAGGACCGACCACACACGGGAACGAAAAAGGCGCAGAACCCAGATGTGCCTCGAGCCCGGATGCTGCTCCCTATTCAACCTCCCGGGAGCAGCACATCTTTCATCTTTCAATACTGGTTTGATTTTAAATTGTAGGACCCAATCAGAACCCTGACTGTGCACGCTTTCCTTGTGGCTGCAGCAACCCCAGGGCCCCTATTATGGGCAAGTACCTCAGCGTTCTATACTCCACTTTCTCATGGTACCATCTCGTGGTGAATTTCTTCCACATTCTAGGGCCAGTGCCAGAAGCATGAGCTTTAAATATTGGAATCACCTGCTTTCGATCCCAGCTCACTAGCTCGTGGCGTGGTGAGTCACGTCATCTCTCGAAATCCCTCTTTTGGCGTCTATAAGTTCAGGATAATAATGGTATTTAACTTGTAGGGTCGAGGGAATGATGAAATGAAATAATGTATTCAAAATGCCTGGCAAACAGGATCTGTTTAAAAGCTCGATGTTCTTGCTTTCAGTTTTGTTTTTGTTATATTTGTGTTATCAGGAGAATATTTTTGGCATTTCCACTGTTTTACAGTATCAATCCTAAGTTTCATGTTTCCAGGAAAAATCTGACATCACCGGCAGAATGCCTCATGCCCTGGCTTTTTTGTATGGTAGCCGCATTGCTCTTCTGTCTTTCTTAGACTGGACCAGAGCCCTTGGCCGAAATCTTAGATTTCCCATCAGAGCTCAATTCTAGGAGTAAGCGTCAGCTTTGTACTTTTTCTGCTTTTTTTTTTTTCTTTTCCTTTGAAGCAAGGAAGTGTTTGCAATGGGGTCATCTATTCTTCACATACTCCAGGGACCAGGTTGTCTGGGAGGCGGCCAGGTAAGAGCACAGCGAGCCTCAGAACAGGGCACGGTGCGCATGGTGCAGGCGGTTCCATGCCTGGGTGAAGGCCAGGTGTGAGGCTCGTGTCACCTGGAGGTGATGCCACTCCTTCCCTAATCCCACCCCCACCAGCCCCTGACCAGCAGCCGCAGCATTGGGCTGGACACCTGGGCCAGGCACAGAGTGCTCATGAGTACCCAATACAGATTTCTCTT
>PVIY010045617.1:0-18974 GCA_004026745.1 Myrmecophaga tridactyla | reverse complement strand
AAAAGAACATTAATATATCATTCCATTCTACATATACAATCAGTAATTCTTAATATTATCATATAGTTGCATATTCATCATTTTTTAGAACATTTGCATCGATTTAGAGAAAGAAATAAAAAGACATCAGAAAAAGAAATAAAACAATAATAGAGAAAAAAAGATTATACATACCATACCCCTTACCCCTTGCTTTCAGAGCTTCATTCTTGAGGTAACCAAGTGGTAAATGGTGTACGCTTAGATCAGTCCTTGCTGACTCAGCTCAAGTTTTTGTCTCACTTCACTCTCAAAATAAAAATAGAAATTTTCTGCAGTGTTCTTACCCTTTCATTTTTATATAATGTATCATGTGGCACAGAGTTTAGAAGAAACATGGCTACTGAGGAGGTTAAAGAGACAAGCTGGGTTCTAGAACAAGTTGGCATCTATTAGAATCTGACTATGTCTCTCTTGGATTCTTATGGATTCTGAACAAAATTTTATGAGCACATAAAAAGTGAACTCTTAGACTGTTAACTAAGGATGTCTAAACAGTTTTCCTGACACTGAGGTAATTTTTGTTTTTTTAACTCTGATGCTTGTGGGTTGGATTGAGAAACACAACTTTGGAAACGTTTTTTTACACTCTGTAAATGGTCAGCACAGCTAATAGGGAAAGGACTGCAAACACCCTCAACCATCGCCACCATCCATGTCTAGTGTGGATGTAGAGTCTTCATCAACCAGAAATGCAGCTGGACCTGTAGGGCATGGATGCAGCTTTCTTAGGGGACATGCCCCTCATTGGATACTTACTTTGGAATCCACCAGAGACTATAACTGTAATTATCGGTGAGGTCCGAACCCTGGGATCTCGGGTTATTTCACATACAGTGCCCTAGACAGAAGCCGATGTAGAAAATGACCTGGAAATAGCACATGTGTTAAGAACTATAGTTTTTCATAGACTCGATTGTATTAAAGAAGGACGACAAACCACCTCTGTTTCCTAGGACAAAAATCCTATAAAGAGTGACATCATCAACATAGACAGCATGAGTCATCCCCTGAAAAGAACCATCCCAGAGATTCAGCAAATAAAAGGACAAATCCC
Source organism: Myrmecophaga tridactyla (assembly GCA_004026745.1). Classification (NCBI taxonomy): domain Eukaryota; kingdom Metazoa; phylum Chordata; class Mammalia; order Pilosa; family Myrmecophagidae; genus Myrmecophaga; species Myrmecophaga tridactyla. Next base: position 17,878 of record PVIY010045617.1, on the reverse strand, counting down.
ACTTGTTCAGAAACAGAAAGGAATGTAGCAACTGGAGAAGGACACCACTAACGCTGAATCAAAGAAAGAGTAAAAAATATCAGGCAAGAAACTTCTGTCCCAGCCCTGCTGGCCCTCTTCTTTTCCCCTCACTTGCTTGCATGCAGCTTGGTAGTTGCTCAGAGGCAGTGGCCTGGATCCATTGCAACTCCCATCTAAGACATAGACTATAAAGCCACTAATAGCAGTGAGGTAGAACCCCATGTGAGACACAAGTCCACAGAGACTTAGGGCAGAAGAAAAACTGCTGAGGAGTGCTGCATATAAAAGGGCGCCTTGGGCCAAGGGAGACCACAGTTGAACAGTGACTTCCAAGCAGTGCATTCAATCTAGTTGCTGATGGCTGGGTGACCTAAATGCAAAATGGACTTTTCTGGAGTGATCTGCCTTTTTGGATTGACCCCGTCCAGTCCCTGTAATGGGGAAGAACTACTGTAATGGGAAAGAAATTGGGGACAGAAAAGCCTCACAGAGAAAAGAAATGGGGGTGGGGGGTTAAACTGAACTGCCATAAGATAGGAGGGTCCCAGAACTGAAAAGCATAAGGAAAAGGGAATACTGAGTGGGGGAGAGAATTTAAACAAATCATAGGGCTGGGGAGAAAATCCTGTGCAAAAAGAAACAGAACAGATCAATGTTCCTGGAAGGGAGCTTTCTCCTGACAGTGCAACAATTACATGACAAGTGCAATTATAAAAATTGTTCTGTATATCCAGGGCAAAAGTCAGATGGAGAAGGTCTGAGAAAATTTGATAAGCTAAACTTAGTCTGTTATAAAAGTCCAGAATAAATTGGACCAAGTATCAAATGAGGGCCTTACCACAAAGCCAATAAAGCTAATAAAAAAATGAAACTCTAGACAAGGGGGAGAAACTGACCTTCAGAGTTAACACATCAAGATAATCAGATGCTTAGACATCCGCAAAAAATTACAAGTCATAATAAGAAATAGGAAGATATGGCTAGTCAAGGGAACTAATTAAAACTTCAGAGGAGATGCAGAGTTTGGAACAACTAATTAAAGAAAGTCATACAAATCTTCTAAATCAATTCAAGGAAATATGCATGAAGAGATAAACCATATTAAAAAGTCAGTGTGTGAGCATAAAGAAGAATTTGAAAGTATGAAAGAAAATATAACAGAAACTATGGGGTTGAAAGGCACAATAGTGAAGATTTAAAATACACTAGAAGCATAGAAGAGTGGATTTGAACTGGCAGAAGAAAGAATCAATGAACTAGAAGACAGGATGATTGAAAGCATACAGGCAAAAGAACAGAGAGAGAAAAGAATAGAAAAAATTTAGCCCTGTCTCAGGGATTTGGGTATTAGAACGAAGTGCACAAACATATGTTTCATGAGTGTCCCAGAAGGAGAAGAGGACAGAAAAGGGGCAGAAAAAGTATTTGACAAAATAATAGCCTGAAATTCCCCAACTCTTATGAAAGATCTAAAGATCTTCTGAGACATACACTAATCAGAGTGTCAAATGTCAAAAATAGAGAACTCTGAAAGTAGCAGGAGAAAAGCGATGTGTTATGTGCTGGGGATCCCCAATAAGACTGTGTTGATTTCTCATCAGAAACCATGGAGATGAGAAGGCAGTGGTAAGATATATGTAAGGTAGTGAAAAAGAAAAACTGCTATTCTGAAATTCTTTTATCTGACAAAACTGCTCTTCAAAAATGAGGGAGAGTTGAAAATATTCACAGGTAAACAAAATTGAGAGAGTTTGTCAACAAAATATCTGCCCTACAAGAAGTACTAAAGGGAATTCTTCAGATTGAAAGAAAATGACAAGAGAGAGTGACTTGGAATAGTGTGAAGAAATGAAGATTATCAGTAGGGGTTTCTAAAAGGGTAAATGCAAAACTCAACAGTACTGTATCCTCAATATACGACTCCATAATTCCTATGTGAGTCAGAAAACAATTCAACAAGAGAAAAAAACATTTTTCCTGATGCTGGAAATGCAAAATATAAAGTGGTAAAGTGGGACAAAAACAACAGAAAGATGGGAAACAGAGGGACATGGGAGCAGAGAATGTGCGTGCTATTGAAACTAACCTAGTATCTTTTCAAATTAGTAGGATATAGATTGAAGTTGTATAATATAAACCCCAAGGTAATTAAAAAGAAAGTATTTTAAAAATATTCAGAAACAGAACTGAGAAGGGAATGAGTCACCTTGGCTCATTCGGGTTTATTGGGGCCCAACCCCCTGTGTGTGCACTGAGGGTATAAACATGAGAGCAGGTTCTTTCCTTCTAGGACTGCCTTTCTGTGGACCTGTACAGGCAAAAACAGAAATCAGGGAAATGGATGAGGTATGTCAATATCCCCTGCAAAGGTCAGCCATCCAGTGTAGTCAGTACCTGGGGGGGACAGGTTAGTATATGTGGGGAGGGCAGGGCTCAGTAAGAGATGAGTTTGGAGGGTCTGCAGGGGGGCAAATGATGCAGGGCCATGGAGGGGAGGAAGCTTGAGCACTGTTGAAAGAGCCACAGGGAGCCAAAGGAGGTATAAAGTGGGGGAATGATGCAGTGGTGATAGATGTTTTAGAAGCTTTTTTCATATCTTTTTTTTCCTTCTCATTGCTTTATTACAGCCTCTTTTTCTATTTAGTTGTTCTCTTGTGATGTATCTGACTGACACATGATATGGAGCATATATGAAAAAACCCATAGCTCATGTTGCATTCAATGGTGAAAGACTGAAAGCTTTCCCTCTAAGATTTGAAATAAGACAAGGAGGCCTACTGTCACCACTGTTATTCAGCATTGTTCCAGAAGTTCTAGCCAGAGCACTTAAGCAAGAAAAAGAAATAAAAGGCATCCAAAATGGAAAAGGAAGAAATAAAACTTTTCCTATTTGCAGATGATATGATCATATATATAGAAAGTCCCCAAAATCTATAAAAAAAGCCATTAGCACTTATAAACTAGTTCAGCAAAATGGCAGGACATAGGATCAACATACAATGTTTCGATACAATAGTATTGAGCAATCTGAGGAGAAAATCAAGAAAAAAACTCCATTTAAAATAGCAACTAAAAGAATCAAATGCCTTGGAGTGAATTTAACCACAGATGTAAAGGACTTATACATGCAAAACTATGAAACTTAGCTAAAACACATCAAGGAAGATCTAAATAAATGGAAGGACATTCCGTGTCCATGGATTGGAAGACTAAATATTGTTAAGATGTCAGTTCTACCCAAAAGGATGTACAAATTCAATGCAATACCTATAAAATTTCCAAAAGCCTACTTTGCAGAAATGAAAAAGCCAATATAATTATCAGATTCATTTGCTATGGTAAGGGGTCCCAAATAGCTAAAAATGTCTTGAAAAAGAATGAGTTTGGAAGACTTAAACTTATTGACTTTAACCCATATTACAAAGCTACAGTGGTCAAAACAGCATGATTTTGGCATGAAGATGGGTACATTGACCAATGAAATTGAATTTGAAAAGGCTGCCAAAATCCCCTCAACTAGGAAGGAATAGTCTTTTCAAAAAGTGGTAATGGGAGAAATCCTTATGCAAAAGAATGAAAGAAAACTCCTATCTCACAACAGATACAAACATTAACTTGAAATTCATCAAAGACCTAAATATAAGAACAGTACTATAAAACTCATAGAAGAAAATAAAGGGAAGAATCTTCAGAATCTTGTGCTTGGCAATGGTTTCTTAGACTTGACACCCAAAGCACAAACAATGAAAGTAAAAATAGATAAATGGGTCTGCCTCAAAATTAAAATAAAAAAAATTGTTCATCAAAAGGCTTCGTCATGAAAGTGAAAAGACAGCCTACTGAATGGGAGAAAATATTTGGAGACCACATTTATGATAATATCCAGAATATATAAAGAAATATTACAACTCATAATAAAAAAGACAAACAATTCAATTAAATGGGCAGAAGACATGAATAGACATTTCTGCAAAGAGGAAATACAAATGATAAAAAAAGCACATGAAAAGATGCTCAACATCACCAGCTGTTAGGAAAATGCAATCAAAACCACAATGTAATTTTCATTAAAAAAACAAACAAACAGAAAACTACAGGTGTTGGTGAGGATATGGAGAAAGAAGAGCACTTATTCATTGCTGGTGGGAATGTAAAACAGTGCAGTTCTGTGTGAGACAGTTTGGAAAGTCCTCGGAAAGGTATTGAATAGAATTATCATACAACCTGGAAATCCTGCTGCTAGGTATATATCCCAAAGAATTGAAAGCAGGGACTTGAACAGATATTTTCACATTCAGGTTCATATCAGCATTGTTCACAATTGCCAAAAGATGAAAGCAACTGAAGTGTCCGTCAACCAATGAATGGGTAAACAAAATCATAATATATATATATGATAGAATATTACTAGATAGATAAAAAGGAGTGAAGTCATGATGCCTGTGGCAATGTGGATGAACCTTGAGGACATTATGCTGAGTGAAATAAATCAGAAACAAATGGACAAATAGTGTGTGATCTACCGATATGAACTAATTACAATAAGCAAACTCAAAGAGAATATAGTTTACCAGGTTATAGATTGAGGTTAGAGAATGAGAGTGGATGCTTCATTTGTACAGAATTTCCATTTAGTTTGGTAATAAAGGTTTGGAAATGGATGGTGGTGATGGTAGCACAATATTGTGAGTATAATTAACAACACTAAATTATATATGTGAATGTGGTTAAAAGTGGAAACTTTAGGTTCAATATGTTACTTGAATAAAAATTAAAAGGTAAACAGGCTGCATAACACAGAGAACCCTATTGTAGAGGATGGGCTATAGTTAATAGTGCAAATATAAGAATGTTCGTTCATGAATTATAAGAAATATATAACACTAATACAAGGTGATACTTTTAGACTGGGTATAGGAGCAAAATATGCCTAATATAAACTATCGATGATAGTCAATGATACTGCTTTAATAATTTTTCATCAATTATAACAAAGGTAACTACTATTGGAAAAAATAGTACAATTATAAAAACACATGCTATCATCAATTTAACAAGTAAGTTCCATGCCAATGCAAGGTGTTGGAGGTGGGGCCATGCATGGAAACCCTGTATTTTTTTCATGAAAGTTTTGCAGACCCAGAACTTAGGTAATAAAAAACTTGTAAAGAATCACAGAGCCAAGTGGGAGAAGTAAGAGAAAATCCCTCTTAGGTCAGTAAAGCTTTACTTGTTGACTGTCAGCAGAAGCTGAACCAGAGCTTGTCCACATTAACCCACTTTCTAATTTTAAACATGGGAATGGCAAATCAGCACCAAAAAGAATAAAAGTGGCAATACAAAGGTTCACATCCAGGTAATCAGTATTTTTAACTTTCTGTCTATTCATTTTAAGATGTATAACAGGAAACATAAATGGGGCTTTGAAAATTCTGAATTAAAAACCCAGAATAAGATAAGACAATATTCTAAAGACTTACAAGGAATGCATACCATTGTAAATGATGCTCCTTCAAAAGCCAATTTAATATGATATATTCCTTAAAATAGGAAATAGAGATATCTTCCTATTCACAAGATAGGAAGTAGAGATATCTGTTCTATGTCAGAATGTTATAAAAAGCCAATAAGCTGAAGTGTAGATTGTGATGCTGGCTATATTGACCGAGAGGAGAAAATACTGTAAGAACATTGAAAATTCAAGAGCAGAGTTAAAATGTTTACACTGTGATACAAATAAATAACATGGTAGAAAATCGAATTAATGGTAGGTATTTCAAACTTGAGAAATTCTCTTAGAAAGCAGAGAGAAAAAACAAAAGAAAAAAACCATGAGTCTGTAGGTAGTAGACAGGATGCTACTATAATAGTGCTTCTCATATGAAAAACGGAAAAATAGGATAGATAAATAAATAATATAATACAAGCTTCCAAAATTAAAACATAAATTTATCTACAGAACAAAACATTCCAGGCAATAGTAACAGAAAAAGAGTCTTCACCCACATATATCCTGCCACGTTATTTTTTTATTTCAAGGATAAAGAATTTTAAAATTCCATAAAGTCCCAGAGAGAAGGAAATGAAAGCGAAAATAAACATTTTTCCTCAAAGAAACAGATATCAGGCTGGTCTCAGGCTTTTCCTCTGCAACACCAGATAGCAAAAGATAAAAGAAACATTTTTTGGAATTTTGATGGAGAAAATGATGTGATCTCAGGCATACCATCCAGCCAAATAGTTTTTTATATGGGAGAACCACAGAAAGACATCTAAGGGCCTCAAAAAACATACGTTGGAAGAATCACTCCACATAGCCAGTAGGTGATTTCAAGTAAAGAGCTCAAGAATGGAGAAATCATTTTGTAAAAGAGCAGAAATGAATACTGAAGGCAGGTGTTCTAAGAAGTAAACTTAAATCATCATTCTGCATAAATTAATTGCTAAAGTAAACTATATTAAAAAGAAAACGTAAGCCCTAAGGGAAAAATATTTCATAGAAAATGGAAGGTGGTGATACAGAAACTTGGGGGAGTGAATGTATATTAAATTCCATATTTCATATGTGGGTCTAAAGAGATAGTCTCCCCTCTCCTGCCTTCACTCCATACCCCCATCTCTATAATTTATACCATATACTCAGCCTTTTCTTAACTTACGTTTGAATTTCTATGTTTTAGAGTCTCTTGCGGTTTTTATGTATGTATGTACGTATGAATGCATGTATGCATTTATATGTGTATAGGGCTGTGCTTATTTTGTTTGTACATTCTGTGTGATTTGAAAGGCTAACCTTCTGTCTATAATTCTGCTAATAATTACCTTTAAGATTTTCCAAGACATATTAACATACTATTATATAAACATATTTACATACAAATATACACATATACATATGTGTATATGTATATACGTATATACATATAATGTACATATATGTATATACGTATATATATATAATATATACGTATATACGTATATAAAATATATAATATATAATAAACAAATACAAAAGAAATGTCAGGGGAGCATTTTTTATATTTAGTCAAATATAAAAGCTTGAGTATATGGTATAAATTTAATCATAAATTGCTTCAGCTTTTCTAATATAAGGCAAAGATGCTGGACTTGTTTAAAAAATCAACTATATTCCGGTTGTAGAGAGCTATCGCTAAAAATAAAAACAGATGGGCCAAGTTATATCTCACAAATCTAAACAGAAAGAATGCATGCAAGGTAATATTAGTATCTATCAAAATAGAATCCAAGGCAAAAAGCATTATGAATAAGAATACTCTCTCATTGTTGATGAAAGGTAAAATCTGTAATAAAGACATCGTAGATATGAATCTGTGTTTTCTAATAAAACATCAAAACACATAAAGCAGAATCTTTTAGACAAGCAAGAAAAAATTGACAGAAACATAATTACAGTGGCAGATTTTAATGCACCACTCTCAGTCTGTGAGAGATAAAATGAAAATAAAGGCATTAAGGATTAGACAATTTAATTATTAAGATTGAATTAATAGATACATCTCAAAACTTTAAGAATACATATTTTTCATATGTTCATGGAACATTACCAACAATGATAACAGAAAAACAGCAGTAAAATTCCTAAACCAGAAATTATTCAGGTTTTTTGGCAAGTGGCACATTAAAACTCTGGAAAAATGACAGAAATTTCCACAAACCTGAAAACCTCAACTCCTCAGAATGTATCCCTAATTAGTTATTTATTCAAATAAGACGTAAAATATGAACAAATTACATGAGAATGTGTAGGAATAAACATGGTACTACCTACCAAACTTATGTTATGTGGTCCAAACTGTGTTTTGAAGTAAGTTCATACCTTTACCTGCTTACATTATTCTAGTTAAGGTAGCCTATCGGATTGATTGGAGCAGAAGGTATGTGATGGGAAGTAAAGATGAGAAACATTGAGGGAGGCAGCTGTCAGCTGCTAAAGAGCTATAAATAGAAGTAAGAGGAGGGAGACGTTAGAGGTTCTTAAATGATAAGAGGAGAGGAGCAACTTTGGAGAGGGTTTTTGGATGAGGAACTTACTGACTTCTGATTCATTACTGCAATATGACGAGGTAATAATAATAGGAGAACATTGACTGTTTCTATTAAGTTCTTCGTATGTGTAAGGCACTTGCTAAATGCTTTACCATTATTACCTCACTTAATTCTCATAATATTCCTATACCTAAAGAGTGAGTATTTGCCTTGGTTTTTTCCCCCCCTTTTAATAAAATGTAATGGTTTCATTAAAAACAACCATAACAACAATACAGCACATTATGAAAAATTTAACCTTTATAAAAGATTTTCCAGTGAAATATAAGTCATCCTCCTTGCCTATCTTAGACCTCTCATAGCCCTCTTAGAAATAACCTCTGTTTCTATTTTCTTGGGTGTCCTCTTAGGGATAGGATAATCATAGGAAAATATGTACATATATATTTGTATGTATAACCCATTTTATTTACACAAATGCAAGTATAGTATACATATTAAGTGCCTCCTTTTTCTAATTTACTGCATATGTTGGATATAGACCTACGTAAACAACATATAGAATTATCTTATTCTTTTAAATGTCTGCAGAGTTTACTTTTGTTTAGCTATGGTGTGATTTATTTAACCAGACTACTACTGGTGAATATTTCAGTTGTTTCCAGGTTTGCTCTATAGAAAAATGTTTCAATGAATATCCTTGTATCTCTTTGTACACATGGCACATACAAGAGTTTATCAATTTAAAAAGTCTTAGAAGTGTAATTCAAAGGCATATGCATTTCAGATTTCTACGGATATTGTCAAATTGCCTTCCAAAGAGTGTAACAATTTACAGTCCTATCAGCAACATAATATAGCACATTTTTCTTCACACTCTCACCAGCAGATTACTGTTGGATTTTTTTAACTGATCACCTCCCTGCTTCTTGGGATTTTCTTCTCTGTCCTTCTATGATAATACATTCTCCTGTTTTCTACCCCCCTTATTGGTCACTCTTTTTAAAATCATCTTTGCAGGCTCCTCCTCTATCCAAACTCAGAATATTGGTTTTCCAGGCTTTAGGCTTAGCCTCCCATTCCCCCTTCTCCCCCTGCGGCTGCTGCTTCTCTTCCTCCTTTTTTCTTATCCTTCTTGTCATTACTTTTTTCTATAAACTCACCTTAGGCGATCTCAGTATCTCCAGTCCAGATCTTTTATGTGAGCGCTTAGTTTTTATCCAATTGCCCAAGACTTATAGTGTATCTTAGACGGAACTCTTGACTTTCTCCTTTAAGAATGTCTTGGCAAGTACACCACAGTCCATCAGCTTCTAAACCTAGAGCATGGGAGTCATCCTTGTCTTCAAGCAAGTTTACCTCTGCAGTCTTATCAAGTTTCCCTAAAGGATGAACCTCAAATTTACCTACTTCTGTTCATCGTTCAAGATGCCATTCAGGTTGCATCTTTTTTGGACTATGGAATCAGCTACCTTTATGCTCTCTTCCTTTTCTGCACCATTCCATCTAGTTTACACTGAGCAGCCAGAATGATCTTTGTAAAGAATGTAAATGAAATCATATATGCACCAAATATGTGTCAAGTGATTACATGGATTATCTCATCTATTCTTCAAATTATCTCATGAAGTGGGTACTACTATTATTCTTAGAGAGTTTAAGTAACTTGCTCAAAGGCACACTGGTAGCGGGGGGTGGGACTGAGATTTACACCCAGGATGTTTGACTCTTCAGCCCACATTCTGAACCACTACGTTCAGAAATGTGCCATTTCCTCCTAACAGCAGCTTGAATGCTTGTAGCTTAATTCTTCATCTGTATCACCTCTGGGGACCTAGAGAATTATAGCTGAATTCTTTCCTATGGTGAGCATTTGCTTTCCTGGCATTCATCGTCAAAGGGATTCTTGTTTTTGGCAGCTGGATTAGGACAGGCTTATTGGGGCTTCATCCTGAACTCCTAGAGGGCTCCTGTTTTTGTTTTTTGTTTTTTCCTGTGCATTCTAGTTTATGATGCTGCTTATGTGAACTCAGCATGGCAGAAATCTTTTTTTTCTCTGAATTTACAGATTAATTTGGAAAAACACCTAGATGATTCTGTGGAAATAACATATTTACATACTCTTTCTGCAACTGCAGAGTACCCACTCACCTTTTATCAGTTAATCATAGTAATCAAAGATGCAGAGAAAATGTTGTCATTAAATGACAATTTTGCAAATGACGGCCTGCCTAAAAACAAGCACCCTTCGTTCTTTCCCTCCGATTCATCCTCCCTATGCTGCCAGATTCGTTGTTCTGAAATAGAGCCCACAGCTAGCAAGTTCATGGTTTAAATCTCACGATCTGCTGAACAAAGGCCAGGCTCTTTTATTTTGATATTTACAACCCTTGAGGATCTGGGTCAGTGCTCCCCCTCACAACAAGACTTATGTCTGCCTATTCCTTTCATGTGCATCAACAGTGAATTAATTGCTTTTCCCTAAGCAAGCTCATATTTTCTTACTCTGTGTCTTTATTCTTTTGGCTTCTTCAACTTAAAATCCTTCCCACTCCCCAACATCGCCATTTAAAAATCCTTATTTAAGCTGTGAAGGCACCTGGCATAGTGTAAGGCAGATATTAGATTATTATTAGTATTTGCTTCCTTTTATTCTCTGCTTTTCTTATTGCATGACTTTTGGTAGAAGCCAAGCTCAGAAAAATGGGGAGCATGACACCGATGATGCGTTTGGGTTAACGGGAGTGCTGAGAGCGAGGCTTCGCTGGGCAGCAGGGACCTGGGGCCTGGAGAATGGATATGCAGGTTGAGATCACTGAATCACCAGGCTGCGCGGAGAGAGTGGCTATCTTGCTACTTGCCAATCCATAGATGGGAATAAAGTTGACACATTTTTTTATGGGGCCATTGGTGGGGCCAGAAATATCAGAGGTAAAGACTGTGGAATGTTAGAGGAAAATGGACAGGAGTGTGGCAGACAATCCGTAGCAGATAGCAGATTTCTGGGAAAGGGTAACTGCCTGAAGCAGCAGGAGACCTGAGGTCAGAGGCCACAGCAGCAGTTTTGCCCAGAAAAGGATCACTCTCTCTAAACCTTGGTACTAAATTGCTTTTTATAGGAGACCTCTTGAAAAAAAAGTGACTTGGAGAAAACAGTAAAGTAACTTGCTCCAGGTGGCACTGCTGGTTGTATCCCTTATGGTGCTAGCATCACCAGGGATGCACAGCACTCTGTGACTTCTCTTTTGGTAGTTACACTGTGAATTGTGATAGGACCCAGGACCTAAAAGAGCCAGAGCAGCCATCCCCTTCGTAAAGAAACTCTGGTTTAGACTAGAGACATCTCGCTCTGAGGTTATACCCGCAGTGACAGAGACATTCTGACAGCATTGAAATTAAGCATCTATTATACAATTTTAAGCTTAGGTCCAATGAGCAGACCTCAGTGTCTGTGTCATACTATAAATTGACATACATTTAAAAGATTAAATCCCATAAGTATCTGGCCAGTGATGCAATGAATATGCACTGTTATGCTGAATGTTATTTTGTATAACACCTACATTACTAGAATTTTTAATCCTACTTTGAAATTCCATTCTTTATAAAATTTCAAAAAATAGAAATGGCCTGGCAGGACCATCGCTTGTGTGCAGGTTGCACTTTTCACATGTGCTGAGACAGTGTTTCACATGGTAGTTACTGTAGAGCTGAAGTGTTACAATGATTTGTGGGTAGAAGGAATTAAAACTTCTTGAGAAAGGAGTGCCTTTGTCTCCCTTTTTTGCTCAAAGCTGTGGTTGGGGCTAACCATGGGGCTATGTCCTGAGCCACCTCTGAGGTCCTGGGTATATACATGTCAAGTTTAGAGTGAAGGAGAATTATTTATTCATCACCTCTATTTCCTAGTCCTTCTGACTGCTTCAATGATGTAAAAGAGACCAATGTGTCACTCAACCAACAATTTCTTCATTTATTAGGGAGTGATAAGAACATTACCTGTTGCATGCAATTGTTGTGTGGATAAACAAGACAATGAATGCATGCTAAACGTCTGTTTTGCTCAACAGATGTTCGTTGTTGTATTGATTAGTTGACTTATTGATTAATGAAATTGGTTCTGATCTGGGTAGGCCACCGATGAGAATCTAGATCCCATATTAAGATCAAGGACTTCTCTGGCCCTTTATGGAGTGGCGGCTTGCTGGGCCAGCTCTGCTGTGATGCCAAGGGTCTGCAGGCACCACGTTCATTTCCAGATAGGTTCTATTGGGTTAGTCAGTGGCTTGTAATTAGGGAAAATTTTCCATCATCCTGCTGTCTTAGGTTCCCTTTGTCCTGATTGCACAACCACAATGCATTTGTGTCTTATGCCTTTAATCTCTCTCCCAATATTGTAAGTTGGGTGGGCTTGATGCTAAGGGCATGTGTGTATCCAGAGAGGTTACAACATATTGCCCAGGATTTTCTTCTCAGAAGGTCATTGGTTAAATCATATACACCAAGTCAGTCTACTTGTTACTGAATCCTGGCTTTGCCAGTTATTAGCTGTGTGATCTTGGACTAGAACTTGACCACTCGGTGCCTCGGTTTTCTCAGCTGTACATTGTGGATGAAAATCTCTTATGGTATGGAGTTTAAAGGAGATCATTTCTATATTTTGCTTGCAATAATGCCTGGCATGTAAAATTAAATGTCTTAGTTATTTTTATTACACATGTGTATAATTCAGTTACTCATTACAATACTTATTTCATGCCTATCATAAGTTAGATATTATTATAATTACTAGAGGTGTCTTGGTAAACAAGACACACCAGACCCCAATCTCATGGTAGCTATGTGCTAGTAGAGGAGACAGAAAACAAGCAAGAAAACAAATAAATGAATCACATAATTTCAGGATGATGTGAAATATGGAGAGTCTCTGGCAAAGGTGGTCTTCAGAAAAGGCAACTCTGAGGAGGCGACTTTTGAATTAAGACCTGAAGGATGAAAAGGAACTGGTCTAGGGGGAAGATTGTTCCAAGCAGGGAGAACAACAAGTGTCTCAATGCAGGAATGAGCTTGATATGTTCAAAGAACAGAAACCTGATGTGAGAGTAGAGGGAGGGACAGAGAAGGTGGTGGGAAAGACAGATAGGAGCTTGAGCATGCAAACACGGGAAAAACTTGAATTTTATTGTAAATGTAATGGGGGAGGTGATGGAGGGTTTTAAGCAAGAGAGGGATATGATCTGGTTTATATTTTTAAAAGGTAGCTCAGGTGGCTGTTGGGAAAGTGGACTTTGAGAGACAGTAGTTGAAGGGGGAACACCATGAAGCCGTTGCAGTTTAGATTTTCATAGCCATGAGTTCCTGAAGGGCAGCTACTTCACTTTTTATCCCCTATGTTTGAAATGCAGTAGGCACATGGTAAATGCTTGCTGAATAAAGGAATAAGTAGAATGAACCAGATCAGGAACATCTGTAAGTTCTGTTTTGAGGAAACACCTTGTCTCCTACCCTTTACAGGCAGGGATTACGACATATCCCAGCACTTGTCCAAAGTCAATTGCTTTGTTCTCAATAATGTGAGCTGAGACGACATCCCCAGTGTCACAGAAATGACAAATTACTTAGAAAGAAGGAAAGAGTGCCTTGGATCCTTTTCTCAGCCTCTAGATTTTCAAACAGTGAACTTTATGACACCGAGCAGTTTTATTTTCTATTTTGGCACATGGTTTATTTTAGTTTAAGAAGATTTTGCTTTTGCAAGACGCTAGAAACACTAGTGTTTTCATTTAATTAAATATTATCTTTAAGCACGGAGTAGGTGAAATGGGAAACTTCTCAAGTCATTTTTGTAGCAGCTAACAGATGAAATTTGAGCTGAGGTTAAGACTAGAATCTTTACCCACATTTGACAGCTTTTAACCATTGACTTAAGTTTGAATAGAGAGCATGATATTTCCAATTACATCTGGAAAATTCTTATCCCATTATCAAAAATTCTAGAAGCTTTCACTCACTTTCATAATCATTCATTAATCCTTTATCAGGCTTTATGCTAAAATAGGTTCTTTTAGCATAAGCCTGCTAAAATAGGATAAAATTCAGCATGACTTTTAGGGGGAAAGCTCCAAATTTAAAGATGAGAAACAAAATCTTAAATAGAAGAGAAAAATGAATGAGTAACAAGTGGGCTATTGTGCCTTACTGGGATGATTTTTAACTAAAGATAAAACTTGGCTTACTAAAGATATATCTTGGCATTGACACTGCAGACAGCAGAACGAAAACACTAGTTTGATTTCATAGCCAAGAGAGCATCAATTAGAATTAAATTTTTACTAAGCTTCAAGTATGGAGCAAGGTAGGGAGAAGAAATTTTATTTTCATATTCTGGAACTTAAAAAAAAGAGTCTTTTCTATTTGAGTCATGTTAGGTTGTGTCTAGAGAATTTAGTGCCTGTTGTAATCTGGGAAGAAAAAAACAAAAGTAATTCTCTAGTAAGCATTATTAAAAATTATAGCAGTTTGCCAATTCATGGGAAGTGATACCTACTCTGTATTTTTTCATTATGACACTAATAAATGTTAATATTATGTGTGAGTGAGAAAGATTCCTTTAAGACCGAAGAGGACTTCTCTATCTTGCCCTAATATTTTTTATGAATATTTCAAATTTGGTGTCCCATGAAATTGTTTGAACATGAAGGTGCTTTAAATATCAGGGTCAGCTGGAACCCAGTAGGAAGGAAGGAACACAAAAGAAGGTGGTTCTAGGTGAATTGCTTTCCTTTAGCTCAGGAGTGATGCCAAATCTAGTCTAGCACCTGTTTTTGTAAATACAGTTTCATTGGAGCACAACCACACAAATTTGTTTATGCATTGTGTATAGGTGTTCTCAGGCTACTGCGGAAGAGGTGAGCAGTTGCCACAAAGACACGGCTTACAAAGGCTTTTTATTATCTGGCCCTTAACAGAAAAAAAGTTTGCTGACCTCTGTGCTAGATGCAGGTTTTACTGTTGGCCACCTCCAATTCTAAAAGCAAATTGTCAGTCTTCTATGCTGATGACTTATTTTCTGTGAGTCTGGGTGACACTGAATATGTGGATGTGGCTGAATAATTTTTGTGGTTTCAATACAGTCTTACTGTTCTAGATTTTATATATCTGACTGTAGGAGTTTATAGATGACTGCAGCCATACCCTAAGGGATATGGCTCAGAGTATGTGCATCAAAAGGTATACAGTAGCAGTCTTGGCAAATTAAATCATCTTAATGGAAGTAAACTAATATTAACAGAGTGCCCCTGTGTGTCTAAATCTTTGTTGGACAATATTTCTCTCATTAATTATTACAGTTACCCTGCAAGGTATATATAGTTAGGATGTTCCCAGAGGAACCCAAGGCTCAGAGAGGTTAAGTAAGTTGCTTAAAGCAGCAAAGCTGTTAATGAGTGAGCCTGGACTCAAACCTAAATTTGCAGGATTCCAAATCTCATTTATGTCCTTTCTACTATAGTGAACATTGCCTCTTTCTAGGGTAAACTGTATATCTAGACCAGACAGATTCAACAGATTTGTATTGATAGCAACAAGTCCTTTTTCTTTAACTTCACACTACCTTGTGCTGTGTGTACAAGTCAAATAAATACATTTTTCCCCCAGCTGCAAAGTAAAAGTATTAGTTTCTTACCACAGACTGCTATTTATAGCGTATGTCTAATTTTTTAAAAAGTTTATCTTCAAAATGGCTATAGAGGTCAGTATTCACACTTCTTGGAAGATTTGCAACATATTTTAGTTAGAGTGAAACCCCTTGCCCAAGAATTTTCATCAGTATTTAATTTTTCGACAAAGTGCAAAGTCCTTCAAAATGCCACAGCTAAAGGTTGTTGGGGACACTGGGAATTCGAGATCAATTATATGGCTAGCCTTAAGATTTATCATTTAAAGATAGCATCTCTGTGAATTTAAAGAGTAGGCTAGTCAGTATCACTGCACGGAGATAGGACACAGTTAGTGTAAGAGTATTAGAGATAAAAAGAGAGCAGTGAAACCCCCCCCCAAGTGATTGGGGGATGGGAAACATAAAAATGCTGAGAGAGCTGGCTATTTTAACATAATTGTCCAGTGGAAATCAGTATTAAGGCAAGAATGATTCATTTTTTAGTACAATAATCCAGTGTTCCTCCTGGCCCAGTAGCAGAATCAAAGCTAATGGATTGCAAAAGTAAAATATGATTTAGCCAAATGGAAATTTAATGGTTTAATTATATTAATGTGTCTCACTTTTCATTCTCATGTTTAAGGAGGGTGAAAGGCATGTGTAAAAATAGCCATAGTGGGAATCCCTTAAAATTAATCTAAAATATGAATAGTATTGAATAAAATTATCAATTAGGTTAGATTGAAAAATAACTGTGGATGAATCTCTTCCTACCTTTGGGCCTTGTTATTCCTTGTTTAATGACTTCTTTTTGTGGCTCAAGAGGCTGAATTATATATAACGCACCATTTGGCATGCATATTAATCTGGCTAACTATATAAATTCTATCAAAGACAAAACCAAGTCTGAGGCAAAACCGACAAAGGCTGTTTATTCATAAGTCTGTGGCTTGGGTACCCATCTGCTGTCATGTTTGTTTCAGCAGGGTTTCCAAGGTATCAGAAAGGAGACTAAGTTTTACAAAATAGAAAGAGAAAAGGCTGAGATTGGCAAGCAGTTCTATTAAGGTGGGATTTTCTGATGCAGAGGAGACTTTCTATTTGGTCTCAGAAACATGGGTCAAGGGAGCAAGTGAGCAATTTGGGCACAGTTCAAAAGAGGATGGATTGTTTGATATTAGGGATGGAGAGTTTTCTATGGCCAGTCATATCTTGGAACAGTGCTAGCCAAGGAGGTGTTGTTTTTGTTGGCAGACTGTCATAATTGTCCTGGGGGGTGGTGATGGTTGTGGCCCAGTGTTCATTTTTCCCCTGGCTGCCATGGAGCAGGGAGGCATGGCTTCTTATGGTGTATTTGTGATCCAGCTGTCTTCAACTCTTATTGGAGTGAAACTTCCATTCTGCCACTTCCTGTAGTTTGAGATATACAATGATACAGAAAATAAAGAGAGTCCAAAAAGAAGACAAATGGCCAAAGAATGGGTGTTAAATGGCCCAGAAACATTGATCTCAGATGGGTTTATAAGGGCTAGTTCATCTTCCCAGTATTCAATGGCATCATTTGTTGTGATTGATGGTGTGGGTGTTGGCCAAAAATTATAGTTAACACCCCTCTCTAGAACAGTAAGCAAAATACAGCTATGATGTGGATCATAAATAATAGAAAAAGGCATTGGGGTTCTCTCTGTTGGCTTGTTTAATGTTTATCTCTGCAGGTCTAAGAGATGTAGTTTGGCTCTGTCGTAAAGAGCATTTAGTTGATCGTGTGGTGGCAACTTCCTGACAAGAGAGCAGTGACCTTGGGGTCAGGGAGTCTGAGATCAGAGCTTGTCTCTGACCCTTTCCAGCTGAGTGGCTTTGAGTTCACAGACTGAGTGTGTGTATCATAGACAGGATGGGAAAGGAGTGGTATTTTGTGTTGGACAAATTCAGAGGGATAAGGTCAATGCTACAAGTGCAGAAAGATCTGCTTAAATGTTGGTTTTCTTAGTCTGTTTAATTGCAAAAGAAATGCACTTATTTTCATATGGATCTTTTAAAGTTATTTTAAATTTTTTATTAGAAAAGTGGTGGGTTTGCAGAATAATCATGCATAAAATACAATACTCCCACCCCACCTCCACCACTAACTTGCATTGATTGGTGTGGAACTTTTGTTACAATTTTTGTTAG
>PVIY010045616.1:0-18981 GCA_004026745.1 Myrmecophaga tridactyla | reverse complement strand
ACCTTTTCCTGCCCTTTCTGTACCTTGCTTCCACCTGCCTCAAAAATCCACTGCTTTTAACCATGCCTTCTTTGCATCTTTTATCTCTTTCCCATGGCTCTTCTCTGTTGTGTTTTGGCTGGCTTTTCAGGGGACCAGGTTTAGGGGCTGAATTTCAAGTGTCTGGCGGTGTCATCCCAGTGATACAGGGGCCCCTGGCTGCGCGCTGCCAGAACTTCATTCCCGTCCTGCTCCCTTCCCCTGCTCCCCGCGTGTGCCCCGACACTGTCGCCCTGCTGCCCCCAAACCCAAGCCCCCACCCTCAGGCCCGGCTGAGGAGCTCCTCCCCACCTCCTCAGGGACCCAGCCCTTAGGGAAGGCCACCCAAGCCCTCCAAGGCTCTGTTTGTGTTTCAGTTTTCTTTTTTTGAACCCCCCCCCACCAACCCCGAATGTGTTAGCCTTGCCTTTGCAGCTGGGCCCTCTGCTCCTGGAGGACAAGAACCAGGGCTTACGTCTCCATCCCCCAGGGTGCCCACCGCTGAGAGGGTGCTGAAGGCGCAGTGCCTTTGCTGCGTCCCCTGCCGTGAACTCCGGCAGCCCTCCCTCGCCACTGTCCTCCTTTGGGGACATGGAAAAGCTCTCTCTCGGGATTGTGGCCCACCCATGACAGCCTGCACCAAAATCTTGCAACTCATGAGTAGTCAGGAGGAAGGGAGGCAGGGGACGAGTGGCTAGTTGTGTCCCTGCACAGAGCAGTGTGGCCTCAGGGCCCTGGCGCTGGGCGGACCGAGTGGCCACAGCATGTCCTCGCGCCCTCTGGTGGCTGGACGGAGTGGTCACCCTGACTCCAGCCCTTGGTTCCCAGTGGAGAAGGTGGTAGAGGGAAGCTGAGGCTGGAAGGCAAGGGTCTCCCAGGCCACAGAAATGTGCATTTACTGGGAAGGAGGTACACCCCACCCCCCAGGTAATATCAAGACTCGCATGGTTGGAATAAAATGGAAAAGCAAGTTGTGCAAACATTGTCGACCTTCCCCGTGGCCACGTCCCCATCAGTGAGCGCCCAAGACAGCAATTGGGCTTGTGCTCTGTATGTGAGTTTCACATCTATGGTACAGGGCTCTTTGAATGTCAATGTTACTGAGGTTTTCATAATTATGTACCTTCAAAAGATGTTCAATGTAATTCTGATCATACTCCTCTAAAAATGCCTCAGATTAAAAGCTTTTGCTGGCTCTTTAGACCGTGGGCCTGCAATTATAGAAAATGAACTGCATTTTAGCTTTCCATTGAAATTAATAACAACGGTTCCCCAGTTGACTCTGTGAATAGTTAATGGACCAAACAGGATACTTCACTACAATATGGGTTGGAAAGCCATTTGAGTGAGCTTCTGGGTTTCAAATGGGAAAATAATTCCTACATTCAAACCTTTCTCATATGCATACTATTATGGTAGGTGCTTTGTCTGGAATAAAATGGAAGCTAATAAATGGTTGCCCATGCCTCAGTCAGCAGGTATACCAGCGAAGACCAAACTCGAGTGAGGGCTGTTCAAAGATGCGCCTCCCTATGCAACAGTGACGAAACTGAGGTTCAGAGAGGTTGAAAGTTCTCTGCAGACACAGAGCTGGTAGGGGGGTGAGATAAAATGGGAGCCTGGGAGGGTGCAAAGGTAGTTCAGTGCCAGAATTCTCGCCTTCCATGCAGGAGACCCGGGTTTGAGCCCCGGTCCATGCACTTCCCAAAAAACAAACAAACAAACAAAAAATTCAACAAATGGTGCTGCAATAACAGGATACGCACATGGAAAAATAATGAAATGTGACCCCACCATACAGCATATCAAAAAAAAAGTGGAGCCTGATTTTCTGACTCCAGACAAACTGAACCCCAGGTTGAGGGGCCTACAGAGGAGGGAGAGGGATAAGGAGCCTCCACAGAAGGTGGCTCTTAAGTCCCTGACAAGGTGAGGCCACCTGGTGGGTTGGGGAAATGCTGGGAGATTGGGGGACTTCCGTGAAGGAGGCAGAATAAGGTATGCCAGCGTGTTCTCTGGGACCCCCATTTCAGTTTATAAAAACAAAGCCTGAAAACCAAAGAAAATACCATAAAAATGTTTTCATTGACGGGGAAAGAGCTTATTAAGGAATAAGTGGGTTACAAACAGTGTTTTCCAACTGTACAGGTGTTTTAAATCATGTGCAAGTATATGTGCAGATGCACATGCAAAAGCCTGGAAGGATGTTTCCAAGCGTTCACAGAGGCAGCAGGGCATTAGGGCTGCGGACGATTTGGGTTGGCTTCTCCAGGGATTATCACGTTTTTCACAGTGAACATGAATTACATGTGTCTCAACAGTAAAGTCAGGTTGAAAGAAATATACAGGGGATACTCAAAGCGGGGGGGGGGAATGTCACTAGCAGGCCACACACTGCCCAAGGAGGTCGGGAAAGGGAACTTACTCATGGAAATTTAAGTGAATTGCTTCATTTAATCTACACGACAAACAACCCTGCAAAGTAAGTACTATCCTTCCCATTTTGCTGACGTGGAAACTAAAGTAAACTTGCCCGACGCACACAGGCCGTGAGGAGCAGCTTTCATTCCAAGGCCCCGCTCCGTTTAGATGCCTGCAATGGAGCCTGGGCTCAGGGTGTGCTGCCTCGCCCTTGACCCCAGCACGTCACCCCCCGGCTCCTAAGTCCCTGCCCCGCCATCCCAGTGCAGACTGGAAGTGTGGGAAAGCTTTGCCTACGGTCATTCTGCAGTCACTCCATGTTGACTCCTGTCCTTTTCATTTTTTTAACTATTTTCTTACTATTAATATTTCTGATGCAATTTTATTGATATGTATTACATATTCACATATCATATCATCATCCAAAGTGTACAATCAATGAATCAGTCGCAAGGTTTTCACAATCACATGGTCATACCTTGAAAGCACTATATTATACAATCATCTTCAAGAATCAAGGCAAGGATTACAGTGCAACAGTTTCAATTATTTCCCTCTAGCTGCTCCAATACACCCCAAACTGAAAAGGGATATGTATATAATGTGTAAGAACAACCTCGAGGATAACCTCTCAATTCCGTTTAAAATCTCTCAGCTACTGAAACTTCATTTGTCTCATTTCTCTCTTCTCCCTTGTGGTCAAGAAGGCTTTCTCAATCCCATGATACCAGGTCTTGCCTCATCCCTGGGAGTCATGTCCCACGTTGCCAGGGAGATTTATACCCCTGGGAGTCATGTTCCATGAAGGGGGGAGGGCAGTGAGTTCACCTGCCAAGTTGGCTTAGAGAGAAAGGCCACATCTGAGCAACAAAAGAGGTCCTCTGGGGTAACTCTTAGGCATAATTATAAGTAGCTTAGCCTGTCCTTTGCAGGAATAAGTTTCACAAGGGCAAGCACCAACAATGAGGGCCTGGCCCATCAACCTGGCAGTCCTCTGTGCTTGTGAGAATATTTCCACATTTTTTACCAGTCTCTCAAGCGGACTTCGCAAATACCTTTTTTTTTTTTTTATCTTCTGCCCAGATTATGCTGGGATACATCAAGGCATCACACTAACCTGCACAAACCAAAAAGATCTTACACCCTACTCAAGATTCATGTAATTATGGTACTCAAATAAGCTGACCATACAAGTTAAATTAGATACTGTGCTATCAGAAATATATATTTTGCACCAAATAAACATCTCTCCCTTAGGTCTCACACAGAAGTCGACGTTTTAATATACAGTCAGTATCATCCTTTACCCTTTATTAACTCCCATTCTTGCCAAAACACAACACTGCTTGTGTTTCCAGGATTTCATTTTGATAGGGTCTAGGTAGGAATTTCAAAATCAGATCAGTCAAGATGCAGGTGGATAAAAGAAACTAAGAGGGATAGAGATGAAAATTCAGTAATTTTAAGACAGAGGCGTGAGAGGAGAAAATTTTTCTCAGTCTCTCTTTTAGGAGCTCCAGTGTTAAAGTTACCTTCCTGGGGACCTTTGAGGTGTCATCTTTCACACATATTTGCCCCTCATCTGACTCACCCATGTTACACTAGGAAGAGAGTGACACAGAAACATGACATGCGGAGCATTGTAGGAGACTGGGAGGAATTAATGCAATGCTCATAGGGCCTCCCATGACGTTTGCGTGAGGTAGGCATTGCCACAATGCAAACTCTTTAGCGAGAACAGCTTTCCTGGCCTGAGCTGGGATGAAATGAGCTGAGAGCCTGTCCCTTTGTGGTGGACGTGGTCACAAATCGGAGATGCAGAGTAGATGTTATTACACTCAGAGTTATTGAGATGTAACTGAATAACGATAATAAATCATTTGGGGGGATGCAAATCTGTAGTGTCACGGGTCAGAGTTTTGTTTTCAGAGGACTTGTCCTACAGGACATTTTACTTCAAAATGGCACCAAGCTCAGAGGGAGAGCCAAAAGGTCAGATGCCCAACCATCAGGATTTAAACGGATCAGAGGCTGAAACAGAAGGGATGGGCATGTAAAAGGTTAAGTGCCTCATTTACCCCCAATAATTAATTGTGTAAGTACAGGATAGGGGAAACGTTAGAAATTCAAGACAGCCATGGATTCAATATGAATAAACATTCACTTTGACTGGTGGTCCAGTTTCCAGTCCATTAATCTAATAGGAGCATAATATCTAGATGAAGGGAGGAGAGGCCCCATGTCCTTGTTCTCAGCACTGTCACATCCATGAAGTCAGACACTGGAATCTGGATTGTGCTTAGAAGGGAGCTCTAGAACCTTTGCCATAAGGAAAGTGAACTGAGGAAGCTGGAGAAGAAAAGGGATAACTCAGGGGCACACATCTGCGGTCCTCATAAGGTTGCTAGACTGTCTTAGAGGAGGGATTGAATGGCCGGCATCACTATGGAGGCCTGAACTGGAGCTCATGGTGGGAATGGAGGGAGGCAGACTGGGGACCAGAGAGAGGAGGCAATTCTTAACAGCCGCAGGCGTTCCAGGCACAGAGCCACCAGCTCCGGGAGGCTTCGTGTGGAGCCGGGAGCTGACCTGCTGGCTCTTGGAGCCGGGCAGACTTGGGTTTGAAACCCAGCCCTGCCACTTCTGACCTGTGTGAGCTTGGGATTCATCAGCCCTTTCACAGGGTGGTTGCAGGTCAGCAGAGCCTTAGAGCTTTGCAGGGAGAGCTGTCCTGGCTTTCATCGCCTCCTTGCCAGGTGGGCTGGCCACAGGCGTCCCCTTTCCTCCTCTTGGATTGGCGCCATGGATTGCTGTTGCTCAGGAGGGAATCACAAGGAGAGGGTTCACATGAACCAAGGATAGCGGAGGGTAGAGTTGAAGAAGAACAGAATTTCAAGCCAGATTTGACCCTTAATGGCCCTGTAACCTACACACTGAGCCTCAGTTGCCTTACCCGTCAATGACACCCATGAGCCAAAGATTGCAAAGAGCTTCGTGAGCTACAGATGTAATGGGATTTCCTTTGGTTAGAGGGTCAGCTGCTTGGCCTCCCTGGTGAAGGTCAGCAAATGACAACCACAGCCCGCGGGGGCTGCCAGAGTCATCTCAGGAGTCCACGTGAGCCCGCCCTGTAATCTTACCACCTGCAGCGCCTCCTCCCCAGCTGCGCCAGCAGGACTCAACAAAGAGTGTCCTGTAGCAGCCCGCCGGTAAGCCTCCACTCCTCTGTTATTTAGCTGAACTCCACCTTCTAAACACGGTGTGCCACAAGGAGGGCGTCCTTGTCCACACCTCATTTTAAAAACAAGCAGAGGTGTGACTTCCTGGCCTCCTTCTGTCGGTCACTGTGGTAGCTTTCTTCTGAAGGAGTGCGCTGTGAACTAGCAGGGATGGGGAGAGAGGAAGCCCTGACCTGCCGTACTTGCCAGTTTCTGTGGTGTAAATACTTCCACCAGGGCCGATTTCAAGCTACAGAAGTGGTGCTGGGAAGAGATGCACATGTCAGCTACTGGGAATTGGTGGGATCCCCCCAGTTCACCATACTTGAGACCTTCTTGGAGCACCAACTCAGCCAGGCCCCCTCACGCACGAGTGAGGAAGTTCAAGGTACCCCCTGAGGGAAGCCCCTGAGATTTTCCCCAACACTGAGGTCTGAGTATATCTGCACAGGTGACCCAGGAATTGTGAAAGTCAACTCCTGGATGAAAAAGGTGTCCAAGGGGAGCCCATCAAGACACCTTTGAAGCTTTGCTGCCTGGAAGTGTCCTTCAAAGGCACAGCAATGCCTGGAGCATCTCTTGATCCTGAGGGATGAGGCAGAGGTTGTGCATGGGTCAAACACCCGGGGAAGTATTGATCTCACCTGTGGAAACTTGGATTTCCATGGCCTCTTCCCCACTGGGTCTCTGGTAGAGTTTAAAGAGCACTGAACTTGTGGGACTTGGGGAAGAAACCTGAAGTCTCTCTGTGCCTTGGCATGTCCGTACCTGCCCCCTCTGTATTACTCCAGTGTCAGCTCCAGCTGCCCCCGCCCCTCTGAATACCCTGCTCTGCCCTGAGACTCAGCTCATCTAAAACTGAACCAATAGGGCCCTCCAACAGCCCTATTTCTGCAGTAACAGAGATGGTCTCATTATGAGACTCCTTCAGTTCCTGGAGAAATACCCTAGTGTCAAATTATCCCATACTTCTTTATAGCTCATTATTCATGTATGCAAACCCTCTTTCTTCACGCAGCACGTGGGTCCCTTAAACCATATAGGTTTTGCTTCCTGGAGCAAGAATAGGCTTGAGGTTGAGCATAGGGCGGGCCTGGCTGGCATAAGAAAGGAAACTCTAACCCTGTAGTTAGGGTTTACAGGGTACTACAGATTAAATCGTGTTTCCCACAAAAACATGTTCAAGTCCTAACCCGCGGTCCTGTGGGTGGGGGTTCATTAGAATATATGATCTTCAAAGATCCTATTAGTTAAGGTGAGACTAGGTTAAATCAGGGTGGACTGGAGTTCCTTCCAAGCAGAGGAATTGTGAAGATTAATCCTTTATTGGTTATACATGTTTAAAATTTCCCTGTTTTGGAAGTCTCTTTTACTTTAATGATTTTTTTTTAATTTTGGGATAATTTTAGAATTACAGGAAAGTTGCAAAAATAAGAAAAATAAGACAGAGAATTCCCACATGTCCTTCATCTAGTTTCCCCTAATATTGATACCTGATATTACTGCAGTGCATTTGTCAAACCCAAGAAGCCAACCTTGGCACATAGCTTTGAACTAACTTGGATTTCGCCAGGTTTTCTACTAAGGAACTTTTTCTGTTTTAGGATCCAATCCAGGATGCTGCATTGCATTTTTAGTGTGAGTAGGGAGAGTTCTTCATTTTAATGTTGTTGCATTTACCAATCTTTTCATTTATAATTAGTGCTTTGGGGAACTTGTTTCAGAAATTCCTCCTCACACCTAGGTCTTCCATAAGTATTAAAGTTTTGCCTTTCATTTAAGTCTTTAATTCATCCAAAATTGATTTTTGTGTATGGTGTCAGATAGAGATCCAATTTCATTTTTGCCCTATGGTAATAGTTGTATGTTTGCTGTGAAAATACCTCTGCATTTTTCTTCTTCAGGAATTCTCTGGATATTCTTAGTTCTTTACTCTTGCATTAAATTTTTGAATCAGCTTAAGTTCCTTGAAAAAGCCTATTGGGGTTTTTATTGGAATGTCATTGAGTAGTTGTATGTTAATTCTAAAGTTTTTTTCTAAAAACATGTTGCAGATCCTTCATTAGATTTACTCTTATATATTTTGTTTTTCCTGCTATTGTAAACAGGATAGATTTTCTAACAGTTTCTTATGATGAATAGAAATTCGGATGCTTTTCTTTCTTTTTTATTTGAGCTATAATTCACATAGCATAAAATTCACCATTTTAAAGTGTACAATTCAGTGGTTTTTAGTATATTCACAAAGATGTGTAGCCATTAACATGCTCTAATTCCAGAACATTTTTGTTTCTTCTAAAAAAAAAAAAAAACCCGCATCCGCTACAGTCTCTCCCCCAAATCTTTTCCCTCCATTTTACATTTTACATTCCCACTAGCAATGTGTGAAGGTCCCAATTTCTCCACATCCTCACCAACATATGCTATTGTCTGTCCTTTTGATTATAGCCATCCTAGTGGTGTGAAGTCAAATCTCACTGGGGTTTTGATTTGCATTTCCCTAATAACTAATCAAGTTGAGTATCTTTTCATTGGCTTGTTAGCCATTTGTATACCTTCTCTGGAGAAATGTCTGCTTAGAACATTTGCCAATTTTTAAAGAGGATAATTTGACTTTTTATTGTTGAATTGTAAGAGTTCTTTATATATTCTGGAAACAAGTTCTTTAACTGATATATGGTTTCCAAATATTGTATTCCACTCTATGGAATCACCTTTTATTTTCTTGATGGTATAGTTTGAAATGAAAACACTTTTCATTTTGATGAAGTCCCATTTATCTATTTTTTTCTTCTGTCATTTGTGCTTTAGGTGTCATATTTAAGAAGCTGTTCCCAATAGGAGGTGGGGCAAGATGATGTCGTAGGAAAGTGTGGAATTTAGTTTATCTTCCACAGCAGCTAGAAAATAGCCAAGAACTGTTTGGAACAACTGTTTGGGGGATTTCTGTGACCAGACATACAACATTTTGGACTGGGTAGAAGGCCCAAGATCACAGCATAGAACTGTAAGTAAAGTCTCCCAAACTGTGGAGGCTGGCACCCCTGTCCCACTGGCATGGTAGGCTGTTTTGGAGTGACTTCCCTGTGAGAAAAAGAAGCAGTCTCTACTAGGAGCAAGGCAAGGAGAGCTTGAACAAGTTCCACTTGAAGATTGAATTAACAAATTTGGACTGCCAATACAAGCTCCAAGCATAGATAAACCCAGAGCAAGCAGGAAAGGAACCCTGAGCTCTCTCCCAGAAGAAAGGAGGTGGGCTGACAAAAATAAAAAATAAAACAGAGGTTTTGGGGGTTGGCTGAGCTCAGAATACTTGAAAAAGGCTGTATCTCAAGAAAAGGGGCACATAGAGTCAGGTACAAATTTGAGCTCTTGATTGACAAACCCAGGGAGCTGGGGACTGGCTCTGGAGAGGATTTTTTCCCTTTTTCTTTCCTTTTTTTTTTTTTTTTGTTTTTTCTTCAACTTTTTAGCAGCCCATTAAAGAAAGCCCCAGGCATTCTAAATTGTGAGCGCTGCCCCAGGGAAGGGGGGGTAGTTAAGAGATATCTGAGAGACAAAGTAACTAGCCAGATGAAGCAATAAATCCCTAAAAGACATATCTTCCCCAAGAAAATGGGGGGCAGGGCCCAGTACAAATGGTGGCTCTCATTTAGAGAATTCAGCTGCCAGGAGCTGGAAAACAGAAACAGCTTAAGCTTGCCTTTTGCCTCAGCATCTCTCTCAACCATGACCCTGGCAAAGACAGGGTCTACTGAGAATTAAAGGCTCCACACCACTTTACACCAGAGTTGTGGGCTGACAACGCCACCTGCTGATCAGGAGAGGTGAAGCACAGAGTCTAGAGGATTCAAAGGAAAGGTTTACACCATGCTGGGTCTCATCCTCAGGGAAATTTGATACTGATTACACCCTCTGATAGGGGTGGATCATATCTGGGAAGATCCTCCTCAAAAAACTTCCATAAAAGTAGGGCAAGGAACAGAAAAACAAGAGCTGAAAAATTCTGATCTCTCTATGCTAGAGGTCTAGAACAAGTTGAACTGAATGTCAAAGAACAGCTAGAGAACAGAACCAACCAACAAGAAAACCCTAGGTAAAAGAGAGAAAACTACCTCCAAAATAAACCAATCAAGGAAATCAGATGCCTAGATACCAGTAAAAAATCATGAGTCATACTAAAAAGCATGAAGACATGGCCCAGTCAAAGGAATGAACTAACACTTCAAATAAGATACAGGAATTGAAGCAATTGGTTATAAGATGATCAAACAAATCTTCAAAATCAAATCAACAAGCTGAAGGAAAATATGGCAAAAAAGCTGAAGGATATAAAGAAAACACTCTATATGAGAAGAACTTGAAAAGCTGGACAAAAACCAATGACAGAACTCATGGAATGAAAGTCCCAACAGAAGAGATGAAAAACACAATGGAGACTTACAACAGCAGATTTGAAGAGGCAGAAGAAAGGATTAGTGAACTAGAGGACAGGACATCTGAAATTCTACACACAAAAGAAAAGATAGGGAAAAGAATGGAAAAATACTAGCAGAGTCCCAGGAAATTGAATTACAATATGGAGTGCATGAATATATGGAGGTCCCAGAAGGAGAAGAGAAGGGAAAAGGGGCAGAAAAATAATGGAGGAAATAGTCATTGAAAATTTTCCTACTCTTATGAAAGATATAAAATTACAGATCCAAGAAGCACAGCATACCCCAAACAGAATAGATCTAAATAGACCTACCCTAAGACACATACTAATTAGATTATTCACTGTCAAAGAAGACAAGGAGAGAATTCTGAAAGCAACAAGGGAAAAGCAATCCATCACATACAAGGGAAGCTCAATAATACTATGTGTGGATTTTTCAGAAGAAACCATGGAAGTGAGAAGGCAATGGTATGATATATTTAAGATACTGAAAGAGAAAAATTGCCAATCAAGAATTCAATATCTGGCAAAACTGTCCTTCAAAAATGAGGAAGAGTTTAAAATATTTTCAGAAAAGCAGTCACTGAGAGAATTTGTGAACAAGAGATCTGCTCTACAAGAAATACTAAAGGGAATACCACAGGCAGATAGAAAAAACCAGAAGAGAGATATTTGGAGAAGAGTGTGGAGAAGAGTATGATTGAAAGAGGAAAGCTACAGGCATGTATGACACCAGAAGGAAAGATAGAGAATAAAAATTGGAACTGTATGACTTAGTGAAACCTAGAGTAGACAATGATGGTGATTAAATGTACAAATGTAAGAGAATTTTTACATGGGGGAGAACAAATGAATGTCATCATTTCAGGCTGTTGAAAATGGGATGATGTTTTTGGTTTGTTAAGGCTGCAGAATGCAATATATCAGAAATGGAATGGCTTTTAAAAAGGGGGATTTTTTTTAGTTGCAAGTTTGCAGTTCTAAAAGTATAGAAGCATCCAAACTAAGGCATTCAGGGAAAGATACCTTAATTCAAGAAAGACTGATGCATCTGGAACACCTCTGTCAGCTGGGAAGGCACACTGGTCCCTTGCTGGTTCCTTGCTCCTGGGCTCTATGCTTTCAGCCTCTGTTCCTGTGGGGGTTCCTCACTTTGGTTTTCTGGGGCTGGCTTTCATCTCTTGGCTTCCCTTGGTTCTCTCCAAGTTCTGGCTTGCTTAACATCTCATAGACATGTCTGCTGAGCGCCAAGCATTTCCAAACATCTGTGTCTCTGTTCTCCAAATGTCAGCATCTATGTCAGCTGTGGTCTGAAGTTTCTGTCGGTCTTCTGTCTGTCAGCTCTGAGGGTTCTGTTGTTTCTGGCTTTCTCTCCAAAATCTTACCCCTTTTAAAGGATTCCCGTAAACTAATCAAGACCCACCTGGAATGGGTGGAGTCACATCTCCATCTAATAAAAAGGTCACAACCACAATTAGGCATGTCCCATCACCATGGAGATAATCTAATCAAAGTACCCAAGCTACGTTATTGAATCAGGATTAAAAGAAATGTCTGCTCCCACAAGATTAGATCAAGATTAAAACATGGCTTTTTGAGGTACATAATACTTTCAAATTGGCAGAGATGGTAAATGGAAAAATACAATCAATGCAAACTAGGGTCTATAGTTAACAGTAACAATATAATATTCTTCCATTAATTGTAACAAAGGCAATATACCAAAGTTAAATGTCAATAAAAGGAAGTTATGGGGGGGGTATGGCATTCTTATTGTTGCTGTTTCTCTTTTTTTATTAATTCTTTTTAAAAATTTTCTCCTCTTCCTTCTTTGCAGAAGAAATGGAAATGTCCTCATATAGATTGTGGTGGTAAATGTGTAACTATGTGTTTATATCAGGAGTCATCGTTTACTTGGGATGGATTGTATGGTGTGTGAATAACATTGTTTTAAAAGTAAACAGAAAAATACAAGTGCTGGAAAAGATGTGGAGAGAGAGAGGAGAGAGAGAGAGAGAACTATTCACTGTTGGTAGAGAAGTAGATAGGTACAGCCCCTCTGGAGGGCAGTGCAGTGGTTCTATAGGACATTAAGTATAGGGTCGCCATATGATCCTGAAATCCTGTCATTCAGTGTATACTTGGTGCTGAAAGCAGGGATGTGAGTGGTCATTTTCACACTGGTGTTATGGTGGCATTATTCATGATTTGCAAAGGAAGGAGGTACAGGGACTGATGAATGTAAGAGTAGACTGTGTGTATACATACAATGGAATATTGAGTGGCTGCAAAAAGGAAGGCAGTTGTGAACCATGCAACTAGGTGATTGAAGCTTGAGGACATTATTTTGAGTGAAATAAGCCAGAAATGGAAGGACAAATATTGTAAGCCCTCACTTATATGGACTAACTATAATGAGTAAACTCTGAGAATTGAATTTGAGAGTATCAGTTATCAGGGGATAGAACATGGGCAGAGATTGGGCAACTGATGATTAAGGGGTACAGAATCTTCAATAAGAATTATTGTAAGGGTTCCAGATTTTAAGCTCTTACAGCAGTCACATCTATTCCTGAGTTTTAACTGTTATTTCTAAATTTGGAGAGGCTGAGCTCTTTGTGTATAACCTGGTATCTCCCTGGAACCTTGGGTATCTGTGTGACACTAGAGAGATACTCAGAGTTAGAATTCTACAGCTCAACATTAAACCATACAACAACTGTTAAAGAAGCTGAAAAAGAGATCAGACTTCAATTAGAGATATGAATGAAAGAGACTATTAGGAATAGGGTAAATCAGAATACAGGGTAAATGATGATATTGGCTTATTTTAAAATTTTAACTTCTGTGTGAGGTTAAAGGAAGAGATGTTAATTTGGTACAAAAATTATGTTTTCTGTTGCACACTATCTAATTTAACCTGTATGGTCAATTTATTTAAACAACATAATTACATGGAACCTTGAATCGGGAGTGAGATCTTGTTGGTTTGTAAAAGTTAGTGTGATGCCCTGATATACCCCAGAGTAATCTGGGCAAAAGGTAAAAAAGTATTTGCAAAGCCCTCTTGAGGGACTGGGGGGAAATGTGGAATTATTAAACTTCCTCACCTGGTGATTTCCTGATATTCTCTCAAGCATAGGGACTTCCAATTTAAGAAGCCAACCCCTTGATCTTGGTGCTTGCTCTTATGAAACTTATTTCTGCAAAGGAAAGCTAAGCTTAGTTATAATTATGCCTAAGAGTCACCCCCAGAGACTTTTTTTTGCTCAAATGTGGCCCCTCTCTCTAAGCCAACTCTGTAAATAAACTCACTTTCCCCCCCTTATGTGGGATATGACTCCCAGAAATGGGTTCTCTTTTATAAAGGGAATTTATTAAGTTAAAAGTTTATAGTTCTAAGGCCATAAAAATGTCCAAACTAAGGCATTCAGAAAAAGATACCTTGACTCAAGAAAGACCGATAGGCCCAGAACACCTATGTCAGATGGAAAGGCCCATGGCTGGCATCGGCTGAGGTCTTTGGCTTCTGGTTTCAGCTTCCCTGGGGGTGTTTTCTTTCTGCATCTCCAAACATCTGGGTCTCCTGTTGGCTCTGAGCTCTCTCCAAATGTTTTCTCCTTTTAAAAGACTCTAGTAAGCTAAAAAGACCCCACCTTGGATGGGTGGAGTCATAACTCCATCTAATCAAAAAGTCACGCTCACAATTGGGTATGTCGCATATCCATGGAAGTAATTTAATCAAAAGGTCACACCCACAATTGAGTGGTTCAGTCTTCATGGAAATAATGTAATCAAAGGTTCCACCCTAAACAATTGAATCAGGATTAAAGGACATGGCTTTTCTGGGATACACAATGGTTTCAAACTAACACACCATCTTAACACTATTAATCTCTCAATCCATGAACGTGAGTTCTCTTTCCATTTATTTAGGTCTTCTTCAGTTTCTTTCAGGTATGTTTAGTAGTTTTCAGTGTTTAAGTCTTTCACGTCTCTTCTGAAATTGATTCCTAAGTATTTCATTTTTTTGATGTTATACTAAATAGAATTGTTTTCTTAATTTCATTTTTGGAATGTTCATTTAACGTGTATAGAAATGCAATTATTTTTGTTTAGTGATCTTTCATCCTAAACTCATTAATTAGCTTTAAAAGTTTTTTTTTCGTTTTTTGTTTTTGCTATGGATTCCTTAGGTTTTACTACATAAAAGTTCATGTCACCTGAAAATGGAGTTTTACTTCTTCCTTTCAAATTTGGAAGCCTTTTATTTGTTTTTCTTGACTAATTTTCCTGGCTAGAATCTCCGGGACAATGTGGGATGGAAGAGGCTAGAGCAGGCATCCTTGTCTTGTTCCTGATCTTAAGGGGGAGCCTCCAATCTTGCGCCATTGAGTATGATGTTCATTGTGAGTTTTTCCTAAATCCCTTTCAGGATGAGGGTTGGAGGAGAGCACCAGGTGGAAGATCCTTGATCCTTGCGTGCGTTGGGGTTAATGCTGTATTGTGTATTTTGTCAGCAGATGCTCACTGAGCACTTACCTGGTGCCAGCATCGTGCTGGGACTGAGGGCACTGCGGTGAGTGAGTGGGGCAGGGACTCTGGCCTGGGGGAGACTGTCGACCTCCCCGCAGCTCCCATGCAGCGCTGGGATTCAACAAATTACAATTGCATTAGCATTTCTAAGAAGCCTTCAGAATGCCACCTTTGACAATCTCTTTTCATGAATCTTAAGCTTAATTTATCTGAGGTTTGCTTTATAATTTTAGAAACCTAATGAACGATTGCCATGTTAAAAAACAGCACATGATGGCCATTAATGTATTTATAGCATAAAACTATTTAATATCTCAACAACATAAAGCTAAAATAGAAAAATATTGCCAGCCACCCCTTGACCTCCACCTGCATGCTGTGCCCTGAGCTGCTCCCCTGCAGCGGCACTGTCTGTTTTTAACATGGCAGGTTGCAGTAGGTTCACTCACGTACCCCAACATGGATGTGTTCTTAATCTTAATCCCATGCCTGTGAGAGTGGCCTGCTGTCAACAGGGCCTTTGGAAGATGTTATTTTTAGATAACGTGTGGCCCAACTGAATGAAGGGGGTCTTAATCCATGCTATTGGACGCCGTAAAAAAAAAAAGAGATGAAACTGGAAGCCACAAGTTAGAGATGGCCCCGGGGATCAGCGGGTCGTCAAAGGAAACCCAAAGAGCAGATACAAGGTTTCATGGTTATGGACACGTGTCAACTTGGCCAAGTGGTGGTACCTGTTTGTCTGGTTGGGCAAGTGCTGGCCTGTCTGTTGCAATGAGGACATTTCATAGGATTAGGTCATGATCGCGTCAGCTGCATCCACAGCTGATGCCATTTGTAATCGGCCAAAGGGGAGTGTCTTCTACAATGAGTGATGCTTATTCTAATCAAGGGAGGCCTTTTAAGGAGGATTCAGAAGAGACAGGTTCTCTTCCTGCTTCAGCCAGCGAGTCTCTCCTGTGGAGTTCATCCAGACCCTCCATCAGAATCGTTGGCTTCACAGCCTGCCCTGCGGATTTTGGACTCTGCATTTCTGCGGTCACGTGAGACACTTTTATAAATTTTATATTTGCAAGTGTTCCCTGTTGATTCTGTTTCTCTAGAGAACCCTAACTAATACACAAGGCGAGAGGAGGAGGCAGAGATGCGAGCCAGGGCACCCGGAGGATTACCAGTAGGCCAGCCCGCCCTGATTCTTCAGGGGGAGAGCCCGGTCTTGCCAGTGCCTTGATTTTGGACCTCTTCCAGCCACAAAGCCATGAGCCAATAAATGCTTGACGTTTAAACCAAACTAGCTTGTGTTGTTTGTGCTGCAGCCTGGCAACCTCAAACACGGGGCATAGGTTGTAGTGACCACGCTGTCCCCCTGTGCTGAAAGACCAGCGAGCCTCTCACAGAACCCCAAATTCTACAGAATGTTTAGGGAAAGGGAACAGAGAAGCTGTGTAACAGCCATTCAACAGCAAGTCAATCCAGGCTTCTCTCTCTCTCTTACCTCACTCAACCTCACTTTTCCTACCAGGAAATGTGGAATAATGCTCACCTCACAGGCTGCTCTGAATACTAAATAAAATGATGGCAAAATGTTTAGCACAGAGTCTCAGAAAAGCTGACCTGTTGATTTTACTACTGTTGTGAATATTAAAAATAAGATGATTCTACACTTGCTCTCTGGCCCCTTGTTTCCCTTGCCTGCTATATATCCCCCAGCGCAGTTCATGAAAGTATCAATCTTATCCCCGATCCAAGAAAAGTGTGTAAGGTGACTCTCTAATGTAAGAAATCAGTAAATGTGATTCCCTTTGTTATGTCTCAGGAGATGTAAAGTGTGTGTAACTAGACATTTACTGTGGCTTTGGACTGGTATTCCATTTTACTGACACGTAGTGTCTGTTTTATTACACTGAGAACTTACATTTGCTAAGGACAGGTTTCCACAATCCAGTCCGGCTTGTATAATTTTTAAGAAAGAGGGTCTGGGGTTGCAGCACAAGTTCTTCCAAAAAGGGCCGCCCAGCTATTACAAGCCTCCCCTCACCGCTGGGCCCGAGGCTCCAGGAGATGGGTCAGTTTCTCGCACACAGGTCATGGAAGGAGCCGGGGCATTTACAGCCTGCCCCATCTGCTCCCCAGCTCACCTGCTCCCCAGTACACTTGGCCATCTCCTTCCTCAAGCAGAAAACTGTCAGAGGAAAATGGGTTCACAGAACTGATGTGCTGTAAGATTAATCTCCCCGAATCAATCACTTTGTAATAATATACTCAGGATAGGTAGAAACCATAGTGAATGAGGAAAGCTCAGTCACAGAAGTTTTAATCTGGGAATTAGTCTGGCATGGTAATTTTTAAATCCATTGAAAGAAAATTAAAATATTCTTGTGGGAGAAATAAAGGAATTATTGCAAAATTGGGTATTGGATGCTGTCTTTGGCTGGGACAATCAGAACACTCCTACTGATAATTACAGATAGAATTCAAAAGCAAATTAAAATTCCCACAGAAGTTTGCTTTTGTGGAAAATAAATGTATCATACTGGGGAAGGAAAATAAAGTGGAATCAGAAGAACTTTAACACTCAGATCATTACAAAATATACTATCACATGACAATCAATAAAATTGAATGATAATTGCTTAAAAACAAAAAAGAAATAACCGACAAGATAAAGCCTAGACTCTAGATATATGTATTAACTTCATGACAGCTAGTATTAGGACTAATAAGGAATAAGAAAGCTATAGAGAAGGAAATACATTTATATATATATTTTTTAGAATTTTATTTTATTTTTCTTTATTTTTGTGAAAAATAACATATATACAAAAAAAGCAACAAATTTCTATTAGTGGTAGAACAGATTTTAGAGTTTGGTAATAACTCTACCATCACCTTTGATCTTTCTCCCACTCTTTAGGGGTATTTGGACTATGCCTGTTCTAACTTTTTCATGTTGGAAGGGGCTATCGATAATATGGGGTAGGGGGATGGAAGTAATTGATGTTCTGGAGATGCTGGGTGCTCTGCAGGAAATAACTTTTTAATAAATATCACTGGGGTAACGGGTGACAACAACAGCTAACATCTAATGAGTATTAACTCTGTGCATTAACTTATTTCATCCTAATAACAATCGCATAAGTCACGAATAAAGAGATTGAGTTACCAAGGGCTTGAATAAACTTACCCAAAGCCACCCAGGCTAAGTGGTAGAGCTGAGGATCACACCCAAGGTCACTTCAGACCCTTTCCCTTGCCCCCATGCCACTGCCCCTCTCATGCTACTGTGAGGAAAGCACTTGAACCCAATTGTTTAAATAGTTCTATTTTAAAAACAGAATAGTTCTATTTTAAAATAGCTTTATTTAAAAAAAACTTAAAAAATGTATTCTAATATCTGTTTCAAAGATAGGAGGTAAATATGCTAACATTCAATGAATTGAAAAAATTACCAGTGACAAGTCATTTTTAAAATACCAATATAAAAATTAAAATTTTGCTACAACGCAAAAGTGAAGTTAGATAAGAGGCCTTGGGAAAACTATGCTCAATCACCAGAATGACCGAAATTTAGAAGACTAACAAGACCAAGTGTCGATGAGGTTAAGGAGCAACTGGAACTCCCATACATTGTTGGTGGGAGTATAAATTTGTTCAACCACTGTGAAAACCTGTTTGGCGGTCCCTACTAAAGCTACACATTTACATTATGATGTGACCCAGCAATTCCATTCTAAGGAATATGCCCAAGAGACATGAGTGTGTATAGCCATCGAAAGTCATGCACAAGACTTTATTGCAACATTATTCACAATAGGCAAGAAAAGTTTAAGGAAGCATTATTCACAGTAACCAAAACCCAGGAATGGCCCAGATATTCATCAACAAGCAAATGGAAAAATAAATTGTGGTAGGTTCATACAATGGTGTACCAAACAATAAAAAGGAATGAACCACTGATACATGCAACAAAGTGGATGAGCCTCCCAGGAAGTTGGTTGTATGAAGGCAGTGATTCCATTTATATGAAGTTCATGTTTAAAAAAAATAGGATTTAGCTTATAGGTAGATATTTGACTGGTAAAAGGCACCAGGAAACTTTTTATGGTGCTGGAAAGTTCTATATCTTGATCTAGACATTTATTAGATCAAGAAATGCCAAAGACTGCTGGCAGCCACCAGCCTAGGAGACAGACATGGGACAGACGCCCCTTCAGAGCCTCCACGGGAGCCAACCCTGCTGACACCTTGACTTTTCAAGACTTCTGCCCTCCAGAACTGTGCAAGGATAAATTTCCTTTCTTTTAAGTCACCGGGTTTGTGCTAATTTGTTATGGCAGGCACAGGTGTAAA
>PVIY010045615.1:0-18993 GCA_004026745.1 Myrmecophaga tridactyla | reverse complement strand
GTTGCCAGGAAGGTCCACACCCCTGGGAGTCATGTCCAATGTAGAGAGGGGGAGGGCAGTGAGTTAGTTTGTCATGTTGGCTGAGAGAGAGAGGCCACATCTCAGCAACAAAAGAGGTTCTCTTGGGGGTGACTCTTAGGTCTAATTTTAAGTAGGCTTAACCTATCCTTTGCAGGGTTAAGTTTCATATGAACAAACTGCAAGATTGGGGGCTCAGCCTATTGCTTTGGTTGTCCCCACTACTTGTGAGACTATCAAGAATTCTTCACTTGGGGACTTTGAATTTTCCCCCTTTCTCACCATTCCCCCAAGTTGTCGCTCTCATTTTTGAAAGAAAGTTTTGCCAGATATAGAATTCTTAGTGGTGTTTTTCTTTTTCTTTCTTTCTGCACTTTAAATGTATAACAGGTATAGATTTTCTGTTTGAGGAGATAGGAAAGTTTCATTTATGGATGGTGGTTGGAGTACTAAAACATTGTAAATATGAGTAATTCTACTGAACTGTATGCTTGGAAATGGTTGAGATGGGAAAGTTTATGTTGTATATATGTTCAAACAATTTTTTAAAAGAGTGCAAAATTGCAGAGACAATGACAATTGAATGCAGTAGATGATCAATCAAGCTATGAGAAAAGGCTCAAAGGACATTAATAGGACTATGAAAATTGGAATATAGACTGTAAGATTATATCACTGTTAATTTTCTTGAACTGGATAACTGCTTATGGGGGTTACCTAAAGGAATGCTGTTCTTAGGAAATGTACATGGCAGTATTAAGTGCTCAAGGAGTATGATGTGTATGTACAATGTACACTCAAATGTTCAGTAAATGTATTGATAAATAGATAAAATGACGGATGGATAGATAGAATGATACAGCAAATGTGGCAAATTGTTAAAATTGGTGGCTCTGAGTGTTTTCGTTTTCTTGGGCTGCTCAAGCAAATACCTTGAAATGGGTCAGATTAAACAATGGGAATTTATTTGCTCACAGTTTTGAGGTTAGGAAAAAGTCCAAATCAAAGCAATGCTTTCTCCCCAAAGACTGTGACATTCTGGGGCTACCTGCTGGTGGTCCTTGGTTCCAGCTTGTAACATGGCAAGGCACATGGCAGCGACTCCTGGTCTCACTCATGCCTTCTGAGTTCCATTGATGTTCAGCTACTGGCTCCTCTCTCTGTGGCTTCCTCGTACTGTCTGAATTTCACTCCACTTAGAAAAGACTGCAGTAATAGGTTTAAGACCTGTTCTGATTGGGCTGGGCTGCACCTTGACTGAAGTAACCTCAAAAAAGGTCCTTCCTACGTGGGTTTACAAGAATGGTTTAGATTTAAAAGCATGTTTTTCTGGGGTGCATACAGCTTCACACCGCCACACCGAGTCACTGGGAGGGAAAGGGTATGTTGGAGTTTACTGTATGAGATTTGTAGTTTTTTATAACTGTCTTGTAAGTTTGAAAGTATTACAAAATAAAAGTTTTTTAAAAAAACATTAATTATATACTTTAAATGGGTGAATTATATGGTATGTGAGTTATGTTTCAGGAAAGCTGTTATAAAAGAGGAAGGAAAGAAAAAAGACTATAGTAATTTCTACCCTGTGCCAACATGTTTAAATGAATTGTTTTACAAATAAGAAAACGTTTTCAAATTATACAATAATCAGGGCGGGCCACGGTGGCTCAGCAGGTAAGAACGCTTGCCTGCTGTGCCCAAGGACCCGGGTTTGATTCCTGGTGCCTGCCCATGTAAAAAAAAAATAATAATAATAATAATTATACAATAATCATATTTTGACTTCCCTAATTCCTTAAATTAAGCTGGTATACTCAAGGTTTCCCAGTGATCCTTGGTGTTTATATAGACCAGAGGTGCAGACCTCCTTATAGTTCTGTAAATGAAAGTCAGATGAGAGGAAGCAGTTTAAGGATCATGAATGTGGTGAGGGGAGGAAACAATAGCTGGACTGTAAGCTCCTTGAGGTCAGAGATTGTTGCTCTCTTGTTGTCTACTTATAGAGAACCAGCCCAGTGCCTAATACAATGTCTGATTCAATAAGTGTGAATGAATGAACATATTATTAATGAATGAATGAATGATGAATGGTCACACAAATGAACTGAGAGTCACTGAATGGACATGATAAGACATCTTCATCCAGCCAACAAACCTTTTAATCAGCCAACACAATCATCTTCTTGCTTTAATGTTGACAGTGACTGGGTGATTTGGGTGTTACACTTATTCCATTACCATGATATGTTAATTCTCCTTCATGCATTGCAGATTACAATGGTTCTTATATCCTCTCAAGACTGAAAAGGGAAAATTTATTTTATAAAGACGATATCAATGTCTTAGCCAAGATTTGCTTCCTTCGGTTAATTTTGATGAGCCAAGAAGAGGGTTGGCCTCTAGAACAAAGGCTTCATGAGGCTTGATCTAGTCATTCACCAAGGACTGTAGGGCAAGCAGAGGGGTCCGCTTTGCAACAGGACAAGGGCAAAGCATTCATGAAGTAGTGTAGAATTAGGGCAACAATTTTGAGTGCTCCTGACATGTCACTGGAATGGAACAGGAGTCAGAAGCCTGGGGGAAGCAACTA
The DNA here is from genome assembly GCA_004026745.1 of Myrmecophaga tridactyla. Taxonomy (NCBI): domain Eukaryota; kingdom Metazoa; phylum Chordata; class Mammalia; order Pilosa; family Myrmecophagidae; genus Myrmecophaga; species Myrmecophaga tridactyla. The sequence goes on along the minus strand of PVIY010045615.1, from coordinate 16,388 downwards.
AACTCTATTTCTCCTTATTTACCATTTGGGAAAGGACTCATAGATAAGGACCCCAGTTGCTATCATGGCAAACCAATGCCAGTTACAGCTGAAATCATGGAGGAGCATATTTCAGAGAGAACTCTCCATGTCTACTTCCTATGATGGGTTCTCGAGATTCCCCTTTCTCATTTCACCAAACCTTTTTTTTTTTTAATCTTTGCCATCCAAAGATTAAAAAAGTTGGGACCCCCTGTGAAGGATCACTTGGGCTCATACATAGGTAACAGTCATGAATATGTGGTTGAAGAACTTGACTTTAGCAAATGGACTGCTCAGAAAGGAACTACTTAGTTCAAGGCCAGGAAATTTCCATTTGGAAAATAAATCAGGGTTGAGAGACATTTCCTCATGACAGGAAATAAGGTCACAATTGGTTCAGAAAATATCTAGTACACAGTGTAAGCCTGAACCAGTGTAACTTAACTGGGTGCCAAAGCCTTCTCTGGAGTGAATTAAGTATAGATTTTTCCTTCTGTGTTCGGACAGTAAGTCCTATCCAGAAGACTTCACAGCAGCAGCAGCAGAAGTCTTATCTAGGAAGAGACTTTTCTTCACCTTTTATTTCCCTTCCCAAACCCTTAGTCACCTTCTTTGACAATATGTCCTGGAACTAAGCGACAATAACGGTAAACTTCAAAAGCCTCAACAAAAAATAACTTGCCTAAGGGAGCTATATGTGCTGCATAAAATAAATCATCTTTTTATCCCCTTTTCCACTTGTTTGTTCCAAAGCCAGGTAGCCAACAAAGGAACAAATACACAAACAAAAAATACCAATAAAACCAGCCTGTTTAATTTTTAAAAGTCTGCCATTCTCTAGTCCCTTGTATTTATATACAAACTTTAAAATAGGTTTGGCCATGAATTTTGATTATTCTGCCTTTGATGCCATTTATTTTTAGATTATAAATCTGAAGACCAGGGACCCAAATTTGCTCAGAAGGCTCTTTGGGTGCTGTTGGAGCATAGGTTTTGGAGTCAGGCATAGCTAGGCATGATGTTTACCAGCTGTGTGATCTTGTGCAAATGACTTAGTCTTTCTAATGTTCATCTGTAAAATGGAGATAATAACACTTTCCTCGGAGTTGCTGTAAGGAGATGAGATTATATATAAACAAGAAAATAATCTAGAAATCCACCCTTGTCCCTATTCACCGCCTTCTCTATTTATAGCCAATTTTATTTATTTATTATCCCCCAGATTTTCTTTATGCAAATATAAGCAAATTTAAAAATACATTTTCTTCTCTTTCCTACTTGTTTATATAAAAGGATCTACAAATGTTCTGTACTTTGTTTGTTTCGCTTAATCTATTTTAGAAATCTTTCCATCTCAGTAACAGGAGATCTTCCTCATTCTTTTTTTACAACATCAGATTCCATTGTGTAGCCATAGCACAGTTTATTTAACCAGTCCCTTATTAGAAGACACTTGGATTGTTTCCAAATTTTCCTATGACAAATAAAGCTGCTGTGAATATTTTTGCACATGGTGTCATTTTGCAAATGTGTGAGTGTATTTAAAGATTTATGCATTTATAATTTTTAAAACAACTTTACTGAAGTATAATTTACTGAATTTGTCATTTATATATTTTTTGCCAAATTGTCCTCCAATGGGGTGTGACACTTTACACTCCTCCAGCAATGTATGAGAGTGTGCACTAAACTCTTGAAAGTGATTATTTCCAGAAGGCAAGGGTGGAGGGCCCAGAGAGGACTTCTTTTAAAAATACTGCACATTAAAAATATGAACATGTTCTTATGGTAGAATATTTCAAGCAACAGAAATAAATGATTAGAATTTAAAATTCCCCTTGGCTAGCAATCTGTTATTCCCTGCAATGGATACTAGCCCCTTCCACATTGTGAACTGTGTAGTAGTGTGTCAGTTAACAATTGTCAAATCCAATGGCCATTGCTCAGTCCTCGTCCTCCTTGAGTTCTTCAAAGTTCTCTTCCCAAGATTTTCTCTTCCTTTGACCTCCAGGACACAAACATCTTTCTGGTTCTCTTATATTCATCTGATCCTTCACCATCTTCTCTTGCCTTGAAAAACAGAACAAATAATAGGCATTATTTTTTGAATGCTGTTGAAGAACAAAAACAACAGAACCCCAAACCTCAACTTAAGGTCTTGGATTGTGGCAGATTGTTTGCAAAAGTAGCTTCAATAATTCCTCCTTCTCTATAAGCATGTCCCTTCACTATGACTTAGTTGTTTTTCCAATCAAGGGGAGGAATCTTCACTTCCTATATCTGGGTTGTGATTTGATTTAACTCATAGAATGAAGCAAAAATGATGTACAAATTCTAAGACTCGGCCTGAAGAGAATTGCAGCTTCCACTTTTACTCTCTGGGATGCTACCCTGGAACCACAAGTCTGCCCTGGTCTCGCCTACTGGAGGATAAGGGGCCACGTGGAGGAGAACTGAGACATCCCAGGCATGAGCAGTAAGCTCCAATCACTGGAGTGAGGGCATCTTGGGGAATCCAGTTCCCGCTATCACCTGGCTGCAGTTGCAGCAGTGAAGCCTAAGCAAGGTCAGCCAAAGAAGTGTCCGGTCAACCCACAGAATAATGAGAAGTAAATGCTTGTGGTGTTAAGCCACTAAATTTTGGGGTGGTTTGTTATACAGCAATGGTTAATTGACACTAGGGGAGATGTAGAAATTAAATAAAGAAATACAAATGTAATAAGTTTCATAAAAGGAAAAATACAGGTTGCCATGAGGCAAATTGTCAGATCCAATGTTGTATGGGAGAAGGGAGTCAGAGAAGGCTTCTGGGGAAATGAAGTTCGAGACATACATGATGAAGAGAAGTAGTGAGACAAAATTGGAAGCATGGAAGGTGGGAGGAAGATGTGGTAGATTAGATTCTATTCAGCAAATATTCACTATCTCCCCCTACTCTGACCTCCATAGGAGTATGTTTCGCTGCCCCATTGATGTTGGGGTGGGCCATGTGATTCGCTGTAACCAACGGCGTGTGGGTTGGAGTGACACTGCACAGTTCTGATCCTATGCCTTGAGAGGCAGTGTGTGATTCTGCTTGCCCCTCTGGGGGCTTCCAACTTTTGCCATGAGAAGACTATTCTCCAAGTAGCCTATTGGTCCCAGAAGAATGGGAAATAACATGGAACAGACCCGAACCAAACCCACAGCCCAGCTTACATCAGACAAATTCCAGCTGACCTGCAGATGTGTGAGCAACAGATAAATATTTGGTTGTTTTTTATGCAGCAAGAGCTGACTAACAGGATCACTGGCATTCCAGAGGGATCAGCAAGTGCAGTGGCCCCAAGGCAAGAATACATGGTTTATTTGAGAAACCAGAACTGACCAGTATGGCAGGAACTTAATGAGAACGGGGGAGAAGGGCCCACGGGAGAAGGTAAACAGAAGCATATCATTCAGGCTCTTTCAGGCCTGAATTATGACTTTATCCTAAAGAACTCTGGACTTTATTCTAAAAGCATTGGAAGCCATTTCAGGGCTGCCAATATAAGGCTGCAACCTGATCAGCATACCTTGCCTTCAAGAACTCATCCAACATTCCAGTTGCAGCTATCATCTACCTCGACTCTCAAATCTGGATCTCCAGCTCTGGCTTCTCTCCAATGTTCCAGTCTAGTCAACCAGCTGTCTTTGAGTTGTATTTTCCTAGATGGCAAAAATCCATCACCTTCAATTCAACGGACTCTGTGCAAGGCACCGTGGATTTAATAAAACACAGCCCCAAGCCTCTGACAGACAAACAACAGCTAGAGAGAATACAGTGAAATGAATACTTATCTCTTTTCCTGGAAATGCCCTCTCTCCTTCAGCCTCTCCTAGTCCCACAATATGAGTTCCTGGTAATTCTTTCTTCTGGAACCAGGTCAAGAATCACATGCCTATTATAAGAAAGTCTCCTTGGTACTCTCAGAATTAACCATGCGCTGTATAACTTATATGTGAGTCTGTTAACGCTATCATGTTCTAACTATATTTCCATGTGTTTAGCTAATATGTATTAAAATAGGGAATTCTTCATTTCTCATTGTAAACTCGAGATAATCATTATTGCATCTTATCTAGAAAATCAGAGAATTGGATAGACTCTGGGAAGCACTCTAACTGAACTTTCCCACCAGTGTGTGACAGTCTCAAGAAAATTATGGGGCTGGAGCCTGTGCACCTGTGTATGCTGGGGTGCCAAGTCCACTGTGTAGTGTTGCCCACATTGCAGAGGAAATAGAAAGGGTTATGCCATTGGCTTTACATTAAGTCAAGGAAAGAACTGTCCAAATTCATGAATCGAAAGGGCTCATCTCAGAGCCTCCCTGTTTGGAGTTGATCCTCCATTTTGGGGACAAGACCACAGCAGATGCAGCAGAAAGGAGCAAGTTATGCTGTACTTTCACACACAGCGGGCTTATGCAGCCACAGGGCAGGCGCTGGCTTGGAGCCAAGCTCACCCCCACCAGGATTTCAGCAGGCATTTAAGGAAAAAAAGAGAGAGACAAAGGGAGAGAAAGAGAGAGAACACAAGAGACAGCCTTTGAGCGTATAATGTAAAGGGAAAATTATCTTTTGTTCCACTGGCTGTTATGTTTGCAACATCACAATGATATTCCCAAAGTAGGCACTATTATATTTTTGACTCAGAATCATTTCAGTGACTTTCACCGAGACGTTTTGCTGGATTTTAGAAGGCTTGCAGATCTCCGCAGCCATTCTTGTTACAACCTGTACAGTAGCTGGCTCTCAATTAGTTGTCTTATTAAAAGGATTCACAGAGATACCTATTATTAGTACATATTATTTTTCTCAATGTTTCAAACACTTTGGCATTTATTTTACTGTTGCCATAGAAACCTAGACCTGTAATAAGCAGCTCTTTTAATTTTGGCAATTACGTTTATATAAAAGGGTATTTTAAAGAATTTGGAGAGCACAGTCAGAGGTCTGGCTGAAGAAGAACCTTATTCTCCTAAAAGTTACAAAATGAGGTTAAATTGTCCTTTGTTACAGTGCCTTCTTTGACAGTTGCTGAGTGTTCATTGGCCAGGCGTCAGTAAGGACCTGCGGTTTTCTATAAAGATTGGAGATTTGCATATTTCTCAGAAGCTGACATTCTGTCCACCCCAGTTCTCCCTCTAACACCTGGGCTGCTCTCCTGGTTAGAAGGAGGTGCAACTTATCCTTCTTGCTAAGAATCACCAAAGCTCTAGGGCTGCCTTTAAGCTTCACAGATGATAGACGCTCTGTTTTATTAGTCAAGAAAAAACAATAATGCCCTTCTATATTAGGGGATATTTGGAAGCAAAAAAAAAAAGAAATTTGTTTGTCTTATATTCATTGCCTAAAAAATTTTTTGAAAGAATATTTATTAATTTAATTCATTTTAATAGTAGGTAACCCATGCACATAGAGCAAAAGTCAAGAAGTACAAGAAGCGTGTAGAGAAAGGTAAATCGCCTTTCCATCCCTGTCCCATTTTAGTAAGCATTATTCCTACTTACCTTTGTGTTCTTCTGAAGATATTCTCTGCAACCAGATATGCACACGCATACACTCATACATACATACATGCATAATGGTGGCATATTATACCTCCTATACTGTACCTTGCCTTTTTATACTTAATGCTGAAACTTGGATATAATTTAATTTCATTACATAAAGAGCTGCCCCCTTATTTTAATTTAATTTTTTACCTTAAAAAAACTTTTAAAATGGTTTAATATAAAAAAATATATACAAAGCTAAGAAAGAAAAAAAAGCAATACTTTTCAAAGCACACTTCAACAAGTAGTTACAGAATAGATCCCAGAGTTTGTCATGGGCTACCATTTCATCATCTCAAATTTTTCCTTCTAGCTGCTCCTAAACACTGGAAGCTAGAAGGAATATTAATATTTTGATTCAGCAGCCAAACTCTTTTGTTAAATCCCATTTTCTCTGTTATACCTCCGCCTTCTCCTTTACTCCTTCTCCCAATCTATAGGGATCTTTGGGCAATGCCTGTTTCGCCTTTTTCATGTTGAGAAGGGGTGTCCGCACTAAAGGACAGGGGGATGCAATTAGTTGATAATCCTGGAGAGGCTGGTCCCTGAGAGTTTCAGGATTTATCTGACCTAGGAGCCCTCTGAGAATTACATGTTCCAGGAAGGCAAATCTAATGCATGAAACCTTTATAGAGTCCCAGTTTGAGCCCTAAATGTCTTAAGAGTCAACATGAGTGATGTTAATTGGGATTTAGAAATCACAGCAATTAGAACTATCTAACTGAATATTTCATAAGAGCAGACTCCAGGATAGCCTCTTGACTCCATTTGATCTCTTTTGGCCATTGTATACCTTATTTTATTACATTTCTTTCCCCCTCTTTGGTTAGGATGGTGTTGTCCATTCTACAGTGTGAGGGCCAGACTCATTGCCCCATCCTTTTTTTTTTTAATTAATTAAAAAAAATTAACAACAAACAAACAAAACATTAAGATATCATTCCATTTGCCCCATCCTTTTTTAATGGGTTTTCCATGCGATTGCAGTTATCATGTGTGGAGTGCTACAGGCATTGTGTGGGGGCCACTCAAGAGCCCACATTCTTGTAGAAGAGGTGCTGGCAAAAAGAGGTGTTTTTACCCGGGGTAAAAGTGCGGGGGTTAAGTTGGGTGTAAGATGAGGAGGAGGCATATGGGAGGAGTCTGGCTTTACTCTGATGTCTCACACAAGGGCTCAGAGGCCAGATACTAGGGCAGCGTCTTGAAGGGTAAGACAGGGGCTTCAAGTAGACAAGGAGGGCAAGTTTATTCCAGGCAGAGGGAACAATACATGCCAAGCCCTCTAGAATATAAAACAGCGCAGTGTTCTGGAGAACTGAAAGTGGTTTGTTATGACTAGAGAGCAGGGTGTGTGTGTTTAAATTAGATTGGTGGCTTTTAAACTTTTTGACCACAAGCCACAGTTAAAAAATATATTTTAAATTGCTAAACAATGTTTGTGTACCTCTGTGTGTGTGTGTGTATAAGATGGAGACAAAATTTCATGAAATCGTACCCTTATTAAATGGACTTCAGTATTTTTTGTCTATTAACTTCCATTATATTTCATGCTTACCACATTGATTTCACAAATCACTATCTGCATGGTAGAAGATTCTGGACTATACGGTATTTAAAGACTGATATTCTATCACCTAGTTCAGCATTTCCCTGATTTATATGATAATGAACAGTTTTTAAATTCAAATAGATTGACAGGAGTCAAGAAACTCACTTGTAAATCCATTCAAAAATATTTACACAGCACCTATAATTCTTAGACATGGTGTTTTACATTAGGGATATAGTGGCAAAGGAGAAAATCATGGGCCCTACTCTCATGGAACCCAAAATTGGTCTCACAGATTTAGATTATTTGGAACAATAATCTAAAATATATATATATATATATATATATATATATATATATATATATTTAATATAAAAATAAAGCATAATTACTGCCAAAAGTTTTAACCATATAAAGGAGTATAATATAGTAAGAAAAAAGAGACCTCCCCTACCTTTGTGCGTGAAGTTCTTTCTGTATTTATTTACTTAGGAGAGAAGGAATGAATTTTCAGTTGGTTGAATTTTTCACCCCTAGGGAAATATTTTGGGAGAGGATGAGTTAGTTTCCCAGAGCTTGCTCACCCCTACTTTAAGAGAGCTGGTCTATCAAGTTTTTGGTCCAGAAAAGTTGAGCGCCAGACCTCGATAAAATGCCACTCACACTGTGACATCCGACTGAGAGGCCAGCAGGCTGGCCTTTCCATGTCCTCCCAGGAAAGCTTCCAGGTGACTGAGAACATGAACAGTGGTGTGCTACTGAAATGACATAAGCTTTCTGGGGCATAGCTGCCCCGATGATTTTTGCATGACTCTCAAGACTGTCCAGAGATTAGACTAAGATTCCTAGATTCTTGCATAAACCTCTGCTTCACTGACTGTACAGGGCTGGCCCCTTGAAGCTCAGAAGGAAACCAAAGAGGAAAGACTGTGAGGAAGTTGGATGTGCTCCCACACGGAGGGAGAAGATTTGGTTTGAGTCGTTCATCGTTCATTCGGCAGATATCGTCAGAGCACCTGCAGGCTGCAAGGATCCGTGGAGGGGCGGGAGGACGAACATAGTTTTGCCTCCCTGTTTAACACAGAGCCCCAACCCTTGGAACAGGGTGACCTTCACTGAGGTTCTCTGGAGAAGCAGAGCATGTTACTACCATGCTGTTCACCCAAAGCTAGCCATCTGGGGAGGATCAGATTAACCTACCCTTATTTAGTTGGAGAGACATTTGGAGACAATGAAAAGAGGATTTAGTGACTCCTACAGTTGTTCTGTCTGGGAAAACACTGCATTTGGCTTTATGAGTGGTTTTATATTTCTAATATATTTGGTTACTGATCTATTTATAAAATGTTTCTGAGCTTGTTCCGCATTCTTTTGACGCTTCCTGATAAAAATATCTTTTGCTCTCAGTCTAGAGCCTTGTTTCTACATAAAAGATGTATGATGCTTTCTTCTAATTCATTTTCTGTTCAGGCCAAGGCAATTCACAACAATATCTGTGGAACATGTGTTTTGAGTGCCTCAAGAACAGAAAATGGAATTTAACCTATCTTTCTTTCATCCTCAGCACATCACCTGGCATGTAGAAGTGTAATTTAGAGAAATTAACTTTTATTAAATGCCTACTATGCAGACTTAGGCCCAGCATCCAGTGTCCTTAGCCTCTGGTAGGGAAAGAGGGCCAAGAACACAAACAACTAAGATAAGAATTAAGCTCCATAAAGTGCTACCAGGAGTCACAGGCATCCCGCTTGGTTTGGGAGTTCAGTATAACTCTTGCTGTAGTAAATGAAAATTTCAATTAGATATTGAATGACTGTTAGGAATTCAACATTTATTTAACATTATTGGGTATTCATTATGCTGGACTCTAGGAAATTTCTTCCCTGGCAGAGCTCAGAATCTAGTGGGGGAGATAACATCGGGATCCTTTTTTGAGGCAAGTAAGAGACCACCTTCTCTTAGTTTCCTGGCTGCAATCACAAAACACACAAAATAAGTTTGGTGTAAACAATAACAATGGGAATTTATTGGCTTATGGTTTCAGAGGCTTGAAGGCTTGTTTCTTCTCGGGGTCAGTATCTTCTGGCTTGCCAATAACCTTTGAAGTTCCTTGGCTTTTCCATCACATGGTGGCATCTTCTCCTTTCTTCCAGCTTCTGGCTGCTCCCTGTGGCTTCTCTTTCTGTGTCTAATTTCCTTTGCTTATTAGAACTTCAGACATATTGGATTAAGGCCCACCCTCACTCAGTTTGGGCACATCTTAACAAATACCATCTTCAAAGGTCCTATTTACAAATGGGCTTACACTCGCAGGACCAGGGGTTGGTACTTGCCTTTTGTTGGTGATTCAATCCGCAACACAGCTCATGCCAATAGAAGCACTTGATTGGCTCATATACTTGGAAAGTCAGAAGAGGGGACATGGCTTCAGGCAAAAATGGATCTAAAATCTGAAACGATGGTATAGTAGCCCACGACAAACTCTGGAATTGAGGCAGTTTACAAGTTTAACCTCAGTATTTTTGTATAACTTTATAAATTAATTTGTATCACCTCAGTATTATTGTTGTATAATTTTATGAATTTATGTATATTCATGTGTATCACCTTTTGAATTTATGTAAGCAATTATGTACTCCAAAAGCATGTAAAAATCAGGGAGGAAAACAAAATGTCTGTGGGTCTACCTACTCCTGGTCCCGTCTGTAGACGGGAGTTTACTGCCTTGGGTCACATCTGCAGACCCCGCCTCGAGTCATGTCCGCAGAACAGGGGCCCTCTGCGCATGTCCTATCTCGGACAAAAGAAATTCTGTACCTTTCCAATGTTTACCGCCTGTTCCCATAGTAACTCCTGCCTTGCTTACTAGCCTATATAATCTGGAAACCAAGAATATTCAGGTCAGGCTTTGGATGGAAGTCCTCTGAGCCTGCTGACAATAAAGTTTTGGCCACTTCTCAGAGGCTCAGGTGCTTTCTTGGAAAAACGGAGTTTTCAGTACTTCAGGATCTGTCCTGTAACTACTTGAGAACTATTGCTTTTTTCTTTCTTTGCTTTGTATATATGTTATGTTATACAATTTAAAAAAATGGATCTAGAGACTCAAATAATTGATCCCTGTTTAGGTCTCCTCTTTCCCTCATCGCAAATGGGCTTCTTCTATGCAGTGGTGGTTAGAAGTCATGGTATGGAATTTGGCTAGATTTCTGATTTACATCATCTCAAAGGGGACTCAAAGTGAGGTTTTCCACTTTCTGCATAGACAATCCTACGAAATAAGGCTGATTGACCTGGCTTGGGTTAAGTGCCCACAATTAGAGCCAGGGATTCCTGGTACCATATGTGGGAGCCATACCAGATGAGTGAAGGAGGGGCAATTCTCCAGCTGCCGCATGGACTTATTACCAAAGGAAGGGAAGGGTCATGAAGGAAGAGATGTTGGACAGATGAGCACAGCAGATATGTGCTACAAATGTCAATAAATAATTAAAATACAATGTGATAAGGATTATAGTAGATGTGTATTAAGTGCCATAAGAACACTGATAAAATAATGATTTATATCATGGAGAGGGTGTTACTGGACAAAGATCGTGGATTTTTCTGCCTGACACTCTCAATAACCAATTCCTGAGACACTGGCATTTCAAAGAGAGAAAGAGTTTATTGCTACACGTGTAGCAGGAGAACAGACAGCCTATGGCCCAAAATCTGTCTCCCCAAGCTTAGGGAGTTCAACGTTTTTAAGGATTTTAACAAGGGGAGATGAGGTCATTTCAGATGGTAAGTTCAAAGCAGAAAAAGAGACAAGTGTTATCATTACTGTTTCAATAGGAGAACAGAAGTTGAAAGGAGGGGAGGCAGAGCTATCAGTTCAGTAAACCAAAAGGAAGAAGTAGTTACTGGCTGTCTTCATTAGCATTAGGACCTTTGCTTTACAAGAGAATGACCAGCTCTTACAATCACAAAGGCACAGGATAAGGGCTTTTTACACGTATTTCAGATATTAAGGTAGCTCCACTCCAATTCAGAGATCTCAGGTATTTCCCCGTCTATTCCAACATTCCAGAAAGCAAAAAGGAATTTTTATATAATGATTTATTAATCAAAATTATCCCTTGGATTCTGGTTATTATTTCTTGGTTACAAGGACATTCTTGGGGGAGCAAATTTCAAAAGCAATGGCACAAAGGTAGAAAAACAATGGAGACATTGTAATATGTCAAGTGGTCCAATTCGGTTAGATAGATATTCTTTTTTTTATTTTTTTTATTTTTAATGCAATTTTATTGGATATATTTTTTATTCACATACCATATAATCATCCATAGTGTACTATCAGTGGTTCATAGTATCATCACAGAGCTGTGAATTCATTATCGCAATTGATTTTTGAACGTTTTCATTATTTCAAAAAATAAAAACAAGTATAAAATTAAAAATAAAAGTAAAAAAGAACACCCAAAACATTTATACCCCCATACCCCCTACTATTGATTTATTTTTGTCCTTATTTTCTTACTCATTGGTCCATACAGTAGATAAAGGAAGTGTCAGTCATAAGGTTTTCACAATCACATGGTCACATCAAAGCTATATAGTTATTCAATCATCTTCAAGAATCAAAGTTATTGGATTACAGTTCAACAGTATTGGTTAGATAGATATTCTTAAAGAAGCAGAAGCTTTTAGAACTCTGAGCTCCTTGGGCTAGGGCTGTGGACATGAGCTGTCCTCCTTTTGTTGTGCCTTTATTTTAAGCACTCGAGCTAAGACCATTAGGAATAATTAACCTTGTAGCAGAGATGGAAGAATTCAAACCCAAACTCTCCTTTCACTTTGTACCCTTTGTTATCTTTTCTAAATCCCCTTAGTCAAACAATGGTATCTTCCTTTTGGTCTCAAACATATACTTTCCCCAGTTGGACAGTTGGCTTCATATTTTAGTCTGTTAGGTGGTACCAAACTGTTTGTTTCTAACACTCTGTATTAAATTTGTTGAAATAATTATGAGTGCTTCCCAAAGTGACAATGCAGTTGGGGAAACTGCAAGACAAGAGGAAGAAGTTTCCTTTTAAGATATTTACAATTCAAATAATGACCTTTGTTAACCCACCACCCAGAATTAACCTTTACAACAGGAAGTTGACTTTCCTATTGTTTTAGAGGTCACTCCTTTCTTCTTTAAGATATCTCCTGTATTGGTTTGCTAAATGCTGTTACAATGCAATATACCAGAAATGGGTTGCTTTTCTAAAGGGAATTTATTAAGATACAAGTTTACAGTTCTGAGGCCATAAAGATGTCCAAACTAAGCCATCTAGGAAAAGATACCTTGACTCAAGAAAGTTTGATGGCACCCTAACATCTCTGTCAGCTGGAAAGGCCTATGGCTGGTGTCTGCTTTTGGCTTCTGGTTTCAAACACCTTCCCCTGGGGTGTTTTCTTTCTGCATCTGCAAAATGTCTTTGTTTTGGCTTTTGGTTTCAAACAGCTTCCCCTGGGGTGTTTTCTTTCTGTATCTCCAAAATGTCTCTGTTTATGTCAGCTCTGAAGCAACTCCAAGATATTTCCCCTTTTAAAGGGCTTCAGTAAACAAATCAAGACCCACCTTGAATGGGCAGTCACATCTCCATCTAATCAAAAGGCCACACCCACAATTGGTTGTGTCACATCTTCGTGAAAACAGTCCAACCAAAGTTTCCACTGTATAATATTCAATCAGGATTAAAGGACAAGGCTTTTTTGAGGTACACAACACTTTCAAACCAGCACACTCTGAAAGACTTGTATTTCAAAGAATCTCTGTAAATCAACTTTTATTCTAGCACTTCAGTTCTCAGATGTCCCAGAACACTTGTTCATCATGCAGTTTACTCAGGTTGAGCCAAATTCAGAACGTCACCAACATGCTATTTCTACAAGTTTGCCAAGTTAACTAGTGACCTCAGATGAAAGAAGCATGCTTTAAAGGTGGAAATATTGTGTATTTTAACATGTACATTAAAATGCTGGAATAGCAAGACTGAGAGACTCTGTGGGTTCCATAAAACCAATATGGAGGCAAAAAAAGATGTAGCATTAAGTTTTCATTTGAAGCATATAACTCATTCTTGCTTACAACTTCCTTCTTTCCAGGGTTCTAGAACCTTAGTTCTTTAGGCTTATATGGAAATGTTCTTCCTACCTCGTTGAAATGGTTTCACTCTAACCAAATGATTTCTGCCTTCTCACTGGTTGAGAGAAGCTCAACTGCCTCCATTATTTTTGAGTCTCCCATTATATTAAAAAATTCTAAAATTCTAAAATGAGGTTTAAATAATTGTGGTATTTTGAATGCTTAGATTTTTTTGGGGGGGCGGTGCATGGTCTGGGAATTGAACCTGGGTCTCCCACATGAAAGGCAGGCATTGTAACCACTAAACTACCCGTGCACCCGAATGCTTAGATTTTAACAAATTAATGCCCTTAACACACACACAAAATTACAACACAAAACGATGGTGCTGGTCACAAGATAATTAAAAGATTTCACTTTCAAAATCCATAGTATACTAAAGGTGATATGTTTCCGTAATGGATCTCAATTTTAAATTTGGTTGGGGCCATCTTCTTTCAATCCTGTCAAAATATTTCCATGTAATCTCTTTCAGAGGTAATGTCAAAAGCCTAAATTCCGGGGCTATGACGGTGGCTTGGTGGCAGAGTTCTTATCTGCCATGCCGGAAACCCAGGTTTGATTTCCGTGCCTGCCCATGCAAAAAAAAAAAAAAAAAAAAAAAAAAAAAAAAAAAAAAAAAAAGCCTAAATTCAAGACCTTTCTATTTGCGGGCTCTCAGGCTAGATGGCCTTGCAGCCCTGCATCCTTCCTTACCATAAGCAGTGACTATTTAGCTAATAATTGGGAAACGGCACTGTTATTTGATAATACAAAATGAACTAAAGATGATGATCTTTAGCCTTGTCCCTTTCAGTGTGTTAAGAGAACTTGAATCTCTTTGCTTGGATAAGCGCAAGAAAGGGCATATTCTAAAGCTAGTTTCTCCCCTAAATGCTGACTGAAGCCTTGGTTTTTCTTAGCTAATTTATACATATATATATAGGCTTGATATATCTTGTTTAGATTACAAGCTCCTTACAAAAAAACTCTATTTATCCTGAGCTATTACCAAAAACAGTAATCAATATTGTCAGGTAACACCCTAAATATCCTTTTAATCTGTTTATTTTAAGATTTAAACTGGGAAGCAATTTTTCCTTTATGATATGGGCTATATTAACATTTAGGCATATAAGTTTATAGATGTGGAAATATCCTGAAATTCATGTTTGTGAACACAAACACCATCAGTGTTAGCCAACACATAATACATATTATTCATTCAAAGGATTGCTTTGATTCCGAAGCGCCCTGTTTTGATTTTAGGAGAGCAGAAGAGAAGTTCAACTCTCTGCATGTAATTTGCTGCTGAAACCACGCTTTTGTGTAGACGCATTGGCTGTGCCATGGTGTTGATAGAAACCAGATATAGCTGGGCTTGGATTATTAGCCATCTTGTCTCGCAAGCTATTGGGTCAGTGGATCACAGGCAACACGGTGGATGGTGCCACAGAAATCCTCAAAGAAACAAAAGAGAAAGGTTTAGGTGCCAGGGTCTTCCTAAGAGGCTGAGAAATCTTACCACAACCTCCTCAGCTCCAGGCCAGGCCAGACAGAAAATGGATCAATGAAGGTTAAAGCAGTCTGGGCACCAAGTTGAGTTTCTTTCTGTAAAGGAGAAATTGCCAAGTGGAGATGTAATTTCAGCAGAGATTGCAAAAGAGGGCAGAGAAAGGAGTGTTTTGAGGATAAAGGGAATATGTTCCCCTCTTAAACATGCAGAATAGTCATTTTGAATGTCAATTTTCCCCTTATTAATCTTTAAAGCTTATTAAACAAGTGATAAAAATATATTAATGTTTCTTTTAAAGTTACACTTTATTATTATTATTATTTTTTTGCATGCACAGGCACCTCGAATCAAACACACGTCTCCAGCATGGCAGACGAGAACTCTGCCACTGAGCCACCGCTCCCTGCCCTGAAGTTACACATTTTTTTAAAAGTAGTTTTTATTTTTTTAAAACAGAACACAGAATGGGCTGCCTCTCTCTGCCCCCCTCCCCTGCAAAAAATACACTGCATTAAATTAATATGATTGCAAATTCCCCATATTTGAAGGGCTAATTGTCCCTATGTGAGATGCGTTGCTTTTCTGTAAAAAAAAACTGAATTGTATCTTTAAGAAGCATAATGGATAAGTTGAAATCAATGAAAAGAAAAATCAATCATAAAGATTCTATTTAAGATATAGTACACTTTGTATTTTATTGTAATAATTTAAATGCTAGCTTCTCTAGTTGGGTGTTACCACCTGGTATTAAAATAATTTATTTATTGCCTAATAAACAGGTTATACTCATTTGGAGAATTAACTGTTTTATTAAGACAGTTGCACAGGTGTTTTTATTTGCATCTGTTTTTTCTTGTTTGTTTTTGTAACTGGAAACCAAGATTGTAATTCAAGCACTTCTAGGCTATGAATGAGTCCACGTGCTCAGATGCTAAGTGAGGGGACTTTGATTAGAATAAAGTTTAAGATACTTTCTGAAAATATTTTAAATTTCTCTTTAATGGGAGGGAGGGAGGGAGGAAGAAAGGAAAGAAGGAAGAAAAGAAGGAAGGAAGGGAGGAAGGATAGGTTCCTGAGGGAATTTGGGATTGGTCACTCAGACAAACCTAGGCATCATCTAAAGTTAAACAGTGATAGTGCTTCAGAGAACAAACTGGCACCTGTTCAGTTTTATTTCTGGAATTTGAAATTTAAATGAGAAACAGTTCCTCTCAGAGTCTTTAAAAATCATACCAGTGCTAAACTCCAGCAGATTCAAATAAGGAGTCTCTAGCTGTGCCAGTTGGGCTCCCCAGGAAGCAGATGCTGAGAGGGAGTAGGGGTGGGAAATGTTTAGTCTGGAAGTAAAACCTGTGAAGGCAAAGGAGAAGGAAGCCACTTGGGCAGGGGAAGCCATCAGAAGCTGAGAATTTTCCTACCCTAGGTTCATGAGATGTCTCCCTGTGCACATCTTTTGTTTCCCCATCAACTTTTGTTTTGAAATACTTTCAAATTTACAGGACAGTTACAAAAGTAATACAAACCCCATACAGAGAACTCCAAAATATCCCTATCCCCTCAGATACCCAG